>JBBPMR010000688.1:0-16071 GCA_038090415.1 Rossbeevera mucosa | reverse complement strand
TTGCCAAAGATGAAATCTCGGACCAGCGTGAGGCCCTGTAGAATCGTGTGAGAGATTCTGAAGGACAAAGATGTAACCTTCCTTACAGAGACCGGGTTGGAATACGCGAGGAGGTGTCCGGCACGTGCAACCAGAACATACTTCCAGCCGCGTTCCTGGTGTACAATACCTGCAAACTCGCCGTTATTGTTGTACCACGGCGTCTCTGGTTTACGAGTAAAGCCCTGTATGCCACCAAACGTGGTATTCTACAGAGTAGAAAGTTAGATGTGAAAGCGCACACACAAGATGCCGTACTTGGATAGCAACTGTGTGCGAAGTCATCAAACTGCTGTTTCGGAAAACAACAGAAGGACTTGCTTTGAGAACCAAAATGAGGAACAAGCGAAGCATCGTTCCCAGAATATATGATGATCGCCATATTATGCTCCGTGGCATTCGTCGCAAGATCGGTTAGGAATGCCATCGGCCTGAACTCGCCAGGTGAACGAGCATACAGAGCACACATGAAGGACGTACCCAACGCCTAGACGAGAGTAGCGGGCAAATAAAAATATACGGGTGACATGGACATAGAGGCTCACTTGGGTCGCCGTAGGCATTAACTGCACAAGCATAAAGTCACTGTAAACCAACATAAAGAATGGCTTACCGGAAGCGTTAGTCTGTGCAAACGGGGAAACAACAATTTGGACCCAATCCTTCCTTGTGGGTGCATGGAGTGCAGCACGCGTCAGGGCATCTGAGGGGATATACAAAAGTCAACACCACGCAATCATTTCATGAGTCGCATAAACCATTTAGAAAAACACTAGCATCCATCGTCACTTCTGGGCTAAGGGCATCCTGAATCTCGTAGAAATCAAAATCCTTGCCCAATGCTGGCGGATGAAATTAGAAACAAACGAGACTTACACCAAGGGAAAGTGAAATTGATGGCATAATCAATCATCTCAACATAGACGTCACAAAAATACCAGGGGTCGATCGTGCCATTCGCTCGACTAGAAAAGTCCCGTTTCCATACATCACGGGCACGCAGTCTCTCGTGGTGCTTCATACCATCGCAATACCGTTCGTGATCCGGAGCACATAGTACAGAGTCGTTCCTTAGGGGTGAAGGACAAACAGGTCTATATTACCATTTGAAGATTCGTCACCTACTGTCTCTAAGCAAATTCTATATCACTGTTTGTCGCCCGAGATTTCTGAACGTCTGCCTACGGTCCCATACTTGTCGTATAATTCCCTCACACCTTGGCGAGGCTTGCTAGTTCAATTGAAACCACACCAAGGCGTGAGAAAAGGAAACGGATATCGGTGCTTGGTCACGCGACTCGGACCGTTCTGGACTCGGAGGCATGTGGTACCGGTTCTATGTCCATCTGCATCGATATCTTTCCCGTGTACCATTAACTTCGACCTCCATATCTACACACCACAAGCTTAGATTCTCTTCATCACTAACTTCAATGAGCGTAATTAGAACAGAACAGGTGGATACGTCTGAACGCTTGGCCCACTTGAGGGCGTTGATGCAACAGCAAGAGATAAACGTGGGCGCTGTTGTCGTTCCGAGTGAAGACGAGCGTGAGTGCGATTCGATTTTTCACAGTATTCATCCTGAACCAACTTAACCCATTGACAGACTTCAGCGAATACCCCGCCGAAGCTGACAAACGACGAGCATTCATATCAGGATTCAATGGGTCCGCAGGTGATTAGATGAATCGATGAGCTCGAGACACGCATGGAGATTTGCGTTGATGTGTTGTTCCGCAGGATGTGCTGTCATCACACTCAAGAATGCTTTCCTTTTCACCGACGGTCGATACTTCCTACAAGCAGAACAGCAGTTGGACGGGTGAGCGATGTATGGATCGATATATGCTGTGTTCTAAGTTGGACGTAGAAATTGGACTTTGATGAAGCAAGGCTTGCCAGGTGACTGTATGCGATAACCAAGACGACACGAAGCTGATGTTCGACGAGACGTTCCCACTTGGCAAGAATTCCTCTCAAAGGTACTTCCTCTATCTAGTCGCACGATTCCGATTTAGATTCATAACACTGGTGCAGAACCTCGAGCAAGGTACAAGGATTGGGATTGATCCAACTCTGATTTTGGCCAGTATGTCGTTCGCATCCTTGCCAAGCAAAAACATGGACTCACTCGACTCACGCGGAAAATAGCCGATGCTCAAGCACTTACGAAGTCTCTTCAACAATCCAAGCTGGTCCCTCTCAAAAATCTTGTCGACATCGTATGGGGCTCAGAACGGCCCAAACGACCCCAAAATCCCGTCCTTCCTTTGGATGTGAAGTACTCAGGTCCCAATGGGTTTCTCTCACTTTTTTCCTCCTTCTAACCTTCTTCAGGTGAAAGTTTACGGAGCAAACTTGGCCGTGTACGACAGGAGTTGGCCAAGAAGAATGCAGTTGCATTGGCTATTACTTTGCTTGATGAAGTCGCCTGGACATTCAATCTCCGTGGAACAGACATCGAGTATAATCCTGGTAATTATCTTATTGTTGTCATATTCTGAAGGAATGTTAAATCCAACAGTTTTCTTCGCGTATGCGGTCGTGAGGCATGATTCGGCCGTACTGTTCATGAACAAGACACAAGTTGATCATAATGTGATTAGCCATCTTGATCAGGATGTAGAGATTCGGCCCTACGAAGCATTTCTTCCTTATTTGCAAGACCTCGTTTCTGTCGGTTTAGTAAAGAAAGATCAGGTATATTCTTGCGATAGAAAGCTAACGGTTTATCTGATCAATGTTATCTAGCCCGTGCTACTTGGAGATAAGACGAATCTTGCTGTCGTTCATTCACTGGGGGAGGTGAGTTTGCCCAGCATCCAGAACGAAATCAATGCCTACGCATTGAAAAGGACAACGTGGTCATTGTACCTTCGCCTGTGGCAGCCCTGAAAGCCATCAAAAACAGCACTGAGCTCGAGGGCTTCCGGCAATGCCACCTACGTGATGGGGTTGCCTTGGCTCGCTACGTTGCGTGGCTTGAGGAACAGCTCCAGAATGGTATTATTCTGAATGAGAGTCAGGGATCTGACAAGCTCGAGGAATTTAGATCGTGCGTGATAATATATGCCTTGCTTAGAACTAGTCTCATCGTTTGTAGGCAGCTTGATTTATTCCGCGGGTTATCGTTTACCACTATTTCTTCCGCTGGACCTAACGCAGGTTTGCTTTCGTATATGTTGCATAGTATAATCCTAACCTAATCATTCTCTAGCTATCATCCATTATTCGCCGGATCCCAAAGATTGCGCTATTATCTCAAAGGATCTGGTACGTCGCTATATCGACATATTTTCTACTAACTCAATTATGAACAAGATATATTTATGCGACTCCGGAGGTGGGAGTATTTAAACTTCCATGTCAACAATGGCTCAATCGCCCACCTCTTCCATCTCCTAGGCCAGTATCTCGATGGAACAACTGATGTCACCCGTACATGGGCAAGTATTGTGATTATGTAATCAATGCCCAATTTTAGACCTCATAACAGCACTTTGGAACCCCATCCGCGGAGGTGAAGCGTGCATTCACCAGGGTCCTTCAAGGTCACATCGCCATCGATTCCGGCATTTTCCCCACTGGGACGACAGGTAGGCCTACTGGCTGATCCCTCCTAGCTAAATTTCAACCTATAAACCTACAGGCTACGTAATGTGCGTGAATGGGGTGTACGTTCTACGTCCTATATGCTGATAACGCCGCAGAGATTCGTGGGCAAGAAGGGCCCTGTGGCAAGACGGTCTTGGTGAGCTGGCGTTGACACACATTGAACCATGATTTGTTAAGCCGAGATCCTTCAGATTACAGGTCAGCGCACCCCTGTACATGGCGTTTGTCATTTTTGATCTCATGGGTTAAACACAGGCATGGGACAGGTCATGGTGTTGGCCACTTCCTAAACGTGCATGAAGGTATGTGATTGAATGGAAAGAACTGCAACCACATTACTTATTCCCCTCGAAAAGGTCCTCACGGGATTGGTGTACGCATTGGTAGGAGAGAGGATGGAGCTTTCAGCCAAACTATAAACTGATGATGGCGTAAGCCTACAACAGCTCCGCGCTGAAGCCAGGAATGACCGTATCAAATGGTACGAGCACGAGTCCACTATTTTGTGATCGAGGATTACCTAGGCATTTCGCTTACGGTTCACAAATAGAGCCGGGATATTATGCCGACGGTCGGTGGGGGATACGTATCGAAAGCGTGGTGGTCGTTCGTGAAGTAAACACGCCAAATAACTTTGGAGGGAATGGTTACCTCGGGTTTGAACGCATCACAATGGTCTGCTTCTTGTCTCACTCGGTCTTGTCGGGAAACACTGATAAACGTGTGTGTGAGTAGTGTCCGATTCAGACTAGCTTGATTGACTTGTCGCTGTTGACGGTCGAGGAGAGGAAGTGGGTGAATGAATATCATGCCGAGGTCGAGTCCAAGCTGGCACCGAAGTTACTGGAGACAAAGGACGACCGCGCACTGGCGTGGTTGAAGAGGCAATGTCAGGCTGTGTAAAGGCGTTGGGTTGTGGATCTTTGGGTGCGTGGGCGACTAGCTTGAGCAAGAACTGCTTTCCAGAATCAATATGTTAGTTCGGAGTTTCAATTATATTTAGACAGAAAAGTCACTTTGGAAGGATGACATAGTCAAGGAGGAAGGAGGGATGCCAGAAGGTGGTCATGTACAATGTTGGTGTGATCAACGGCGATTTCTGGTCGGTGGAGCCGTCAATCGACCCCAGAATTTCGAGCAATCCGGCTCGAATAGACAGCCCTCGCTAGGGTTGTGGGAAGGAAGCTGAATATGTCGCACGACCCTACCTCTAGATACGTCCAGACCGCCTCCAGTGTGAACTCGAGAAACGTGCACGTACGTCGTCGGCAACACAGTTTACTTTTTCCCCAACATTTCTCAGGTTCTCCCCAGTCCCTCGCCTGGTGTTTTTTACATAACTGCCCCGCACTGGGATTCTGAAAAGGGCCAAAGTATTCTTCTCGAACTCCAGATCCCTGACTTCAAGTCGGCAACGCATGCGTGGAGAAGAGGTTCGACCTAGTGTGGGTCAACTGTACGTTTTTCACCCACGGACGCCGCGTTCGTTTACGCACACCGTGGTGAAAGCTCATTGAAAAGTCCTCGGTGGCTCCCGGATCTTTCTTCCTCCCACTTCATCTGGGTGGAGCCTGTTCCCTGACGCCGCACACATGGATTTTGCTTGCATGCGGCAAGCCCTTGCCACCCAATTCTATTGGAGATAAACCTGGGCTCTCGCATCGTTACCGGCAATCGTCCAATCGTATCGATTTCGGTTCCCGGAGCATTACTTCAATGCTTGCTTCACTTTTTCTTTACCCCTGTCACGAAAACCGACTGAAATACATAATGTGATCCCAACACGCAGCCGCTTAGGGCCCCACTTGCCCGATGGTCGAGGCCCCTTTGCCCTACAACATGGCGTGGCATAAGCATAAGGCAGGTGCCTTATCGCTCTTTACAAGGTAAAATGCTAACGTACATGCCCTACTACCATACATTACTAGTCGTACAAACGGGGATCCCAGATCCATGGAACAAAGGGAGAGAGAAAGAGAAAGATTGAGGGTGAACAAACGTGAATTGTGAGGGTATAACCGTAAAAAAATGCTGAACGATGCTAAGAAACGTGATTCGTAACAGGCGCAAAGGTCGCGACGACCCACCCATAAATATTACAACATGAGATACGTACACACACCTGCCGTGGAAAGCTCGTAAGTGATCATTGTCCAGAAGAAGAAAAAGGGTATGGTCGAAAGTGGCTACCGTGAGGGATGATATCTAGGACCCACTTCTGCTCTTACATTCACCCGTCATCGTCTGACGTAGGTGAGGCTGGGCCGTTCGTGAGGTATCCGGCTATGATCCCGTTTTCTTTGCAGTAACCCGTGCGCTTGAGAACCGACCGCGGTGGTGCCTTGGGTATGAGCCTCCTGTTAAGGTCGATTCGGACGCCGTCTTCGTTTTGCCACCCCTCGGATGGTTCCGGATAATCCTCGAGGTCCTCAGGGTAATCCTCTCCTCCTGCCGGAGGCTTGTACGAGCCGTCGTTGCGCCACAATTGGTCTCTAAATATATGGATATTGACGATCAAGAAAGACCGAAAATAGGACGTGGGGGTCAGATCAGCCAGATTCTATGCTGAAAGTGGCAACAGGAACATACCCTCGGCTGTTGAACCACCCTTTCCTTCTTTGGCTTGGGAGGATGGGGCTTGGGCAGACCAACTCCTCACACCATCGGACCGAACGAGGCGGGGGCAGCGTGGTAGCTCGGCGAGGACGTGGAGGCATGATCTGGCCTTGATCCCCGTCCGAGTTACGGCGACTTGGTGTACGGTGGGGTGGCTCAGCGGTGATGTCGATCGTCTGGCCGTATTCCCAATTAACGGTCAAGCCCGGAGGTGGAGGCACGGCGCCGTGCGAGCTACTACCCGTAGATCCGCCGCTCCTCATCGAGGACGAGCGGGTGAGCTGTGGTGGCGAGGTCGAGATGTACCCCGTCTCTGCTGTAGGCCACGCACTCTGCGGCGGAGCATCAGCAGGGTAGGCAGGACGGTCGCCGATACGTAGCTGTGGGAGCCGTGGCCGCGTGGCTTGTGGTGGGACTGAACGCTCGCTTGCAAGCACGAGGCTGTCTTTGCGCACGCGGGCGCCCACGGGAGGTGTCGGTAGTGGGCGGGAGGCATGTGAGGCGTGTGAGGCATGTGCACTGTCGGCCCTGCTGGAGGAACGGGGCGGTGGGCTACTGCTCATCTCCGAACAAGTTGGGCACGTGTGGTATCCCACGGGGAAGGGCGTCCCGGACCGCTGCTGTCCGACATGACCAAAGGACGGTCTGCGCTCGGGTGCCGTCCGGGCTACCTGGAGCATGCCTCGCGGCGGACAGTCGTCGTCCACGCTGCTATTGCTCGACCCTGAAGAAGAGAAGGAGAAGAGGGAGTCGATCTCGCTCACGCTGCTGTCCGACGATGGGGCATAGTAGTAGTCACGGTAAGGATCCGATTTCGAGGATGCGATGGAACGCTCATAGATGTAGGTGTCTGGGATGGGTGCAGGGTGGATGAACCCAAAGCGTCTGGTGTCGCGGTAGCCTCGATCTCGGTCTCGGTCCCGTTCCCGTTCTCTGTCTTCTTGGGCGTGGCTATGAGCGTGGGACGGTGGCGGTGGCTTGACTAGTTTCCGCGGAGGCGGAGGGTCGCGCATTGACATACCCGAGGGGCGGGGTTCTCGATGCGCTGACGAGGGTTTGTAGTCAAAGTCACCCCTGGCGGTGACGGCGGATAGCTGCTGACTGATGTTTGAGTACTGATGGGCGGAAGTAACAGTCGGGGCTTTGAAGACTCGCACCGCAAAGCCGGAAGGCACTGGCAGGACGTAGTTCTGTCAAGCCACCAAAAGCAGTGGGGATTGAGGGGGATGACTGTGTTCACTATCCCGTCGAACTCGAAGGAGGACGATGTGGGGACTGACCTTGGATGATCCCGGGGGTCCTCCGACGCCTCCTCGGTCGTTTCTCGAGGGTGGACGGACACCAGGGTTGAAGGACGACAAGGGATTGGACATGAAAGTGGTAGCCATACTAGCTCGACCTCTGATCTGATCTAGCAGAATGGGGCGGGCATACGTGTGTGGAGGGAGTACTTATAAGAAACGAAGGGCAACGGAGGGAGTGACTGTGTAATTTTTAGTGGTGAGAAGTAAGAGGGAGGGGCACTCGGGGCTTCCGGGAATCGGGGTCTGGGACTAGATGAATTGGTGAAATGGGCTGTAGCGTGCCACGCTCCAATCGGTGCAATGCTGCGAACACGAGTTAACCAGGTTGCAGAACATGAGGTTTGATTTCTTGATGTGAACCCTAGACGAAAAGAAAATGAGGATCGAGTGGCTAGGGGCGGCGAAGGAACTTGAAAGAAGCTGGCCATATACGAGAGACCGCCATAATAACGTAGTACGAAACTAATTAGGGGCTGATTACCCATAGTAACGACGATCGGTGTGGGTTATAGGTCCGGCCATCCTCAGTGGATGAGTGGGCGGTCCCGCCGGCGCTCATTTAGCCACCTGGCGTTTGCTGCACCACATCGCACTCGGAGTGCTGTATTCCGATGCGCAAAGCGGAAGGAAAGACACGCTGGAGCGGCATAAAATCAAGCCACCTGCCGGGAGGAACCGCTGGATCTCAGGCGCCTTTCCATCCGGGTATGTGTGAATGCCAACGACAACGTGTCGCTGCGTACATGTCAAATCAACAGCTGGCACTTACCCTGATTGGGAATTAAAAAAAGAAGAGAGGGAGGAACGGAAAAGCAAACGTATGATTGAACTTTCAAAGCGGAATTTAGTGCCAACCAAGTGGAACAGAGGCCAGATCGAGAACCGAAACTTCCCGCCGCTGCCGTCGATCGTCATAGAAGTTCCACCTTTTGCGGCAACAGTCGAGCAAAAGCCCTTGACATCGACATCTTTTTCAAACTGCGAGATGCCATGATGTGGAGTGGGGTGAACAGGGAATGATTTACGTGCGCACGCTCAGAGTTCCTGGAGTGGAATGCCCGCGAAGAAAATGAATTCTTACCTGCCAAGCAATCCTGGTCTCCAGTGAGCATGCCCCCCTGGCCCGGAGTATCAGGACAATCTCTCCTGGACTTGCAAACGCGCAGAACCCATCAACACCGCTCGCAACAGAAGGCAGCCTAAAAACACACAGCTTTTAGTACATGGAGAAGATTCATTTTACAGCTGCGCAAGCAATTCGGAAGGGCACGGAAGTGCATCGATAGTGCTCCCTTGCAGGACGGCACGAAGAAAGAGGAGGGGTGACCCTATGGATTCGTGGGTCGTGCATGCAATGAAGGAGTGACCGAGGTGCGGACAGATTCGTAAAAGGGAACAGGGAGGGAAGAGTGAGGCAGCGGGCAATATAACGTCCAATCAACTTGAAGCACCTGGACGGACCTTAAACAGCGGTCTAGTGGGGTAAGGCTGGCGTAGTGAGGTGCGCAGTATACCTCATCTCATCGTCGAGAAATCATGAAGCGGAATTGGATGCGGAATTGTGCTTTGCTCCAACTGCGGCCGCTGATTTCTCTCTCTCTCGTACCAGTCGCTGAATAGTCTACATCAGTTGGAAATCCACAGAGGTCGGTATCGCGGCAAACAGATCATGGTTTGCTGTGGGGCGGTGTTTTACGAGCCCTTGCCACGGATTTGTACAGCTCGAACTCAGGAAGCGCGTCTAGGACCGCCCCCGATCGATCTGTGGTTCAGCGACCACAGGCGAGCGGTACACGTGCCGCTGGCTGGTATCAGATAACCTATATCGTCGGCGGGGCGGTATGCAGCCAGGGAGACGGTCCAGTTGGTATTGAATGGAAGTATACCTTTATCAACGGAGCTGATGTGGATACTCAGGGGAGTGTGACAGGTTACAGAGCGTGACCAGTAGGACGGGTAGTTTGCAGAGACGCAAACACACCGAACGAAAATATGCACGCACTTAGACATGACATTCTTCCTCCAAGTGGTGTTGAGTTCGCAGTCGCCCTCAATCTTGTCTCGTCGACGCCGTCCACAATAGTAAACGTAGTCACCGCCAGATCCAATTTTCTCCGTATATATGCCGTTCACGAACAACCCTCTCCCATCTCCGACCATGTTGAGAGCGAACGTGACAGGCGCGCACGTGTGCGAAAGGGGACAGAGGCAGTGGAGGGTGAAGTCGAGATGGACCAGGCGGGCGACGGCTGGGTGAATATGGGCGCGGTAAGTGCTCGGTACAAGTCCCTCATCGGAAACCGTCTCAAAAAGTTGCCTAGTCGAGTGCGAGCAAGGAGCTACCGACTACGTGGCGTCTCCATCTGGTTCGCGAGCACGCTCTACATGGAACCGTCACAGGAATCGACAAAGTTCGTACCATATCGTCCAATGACGACAAGCTGGACCGTCTCCTTGTCTCCTTCAAGGACGCAAAGGTAGGTATACTTACCCTCTATTTATGACTCGCGCTCACCATTTACTCAGATTGCTCTGCTGGAGTGGTCTGACGCCGTGCATGACCTTGTCACAGTGTCGATCCATACATACGAGCGTGCTCCACAAATGGTATCCTCTCATCTTCACAAGCGAATTCTCTTTAACCTTTTCCCAATAGGCTGTTCTCGACAGTAATCTTTTCCGCGCAGAACTCCGCGCCGACCCATTGTCACGTTGTGCTGCGCTTTCCCTTCCCAAAGACTCCCTTGCAATCCTTCCTTTTTACCACACGCAAGCTGACCTCGATATCATGGAACAGGACCAAGGCTTTGCAAGGTCCTTTTTCGCGTGCCAGTCTATCACGGATTATTGCTGACACTTTTCTCAGAGAAGTGCCATATTCGCCCTCTTTCGTCCTTGACATGGTTGTGGATGTCGACCCCAACTTGCGTAATGTCATCGACTTTGTATTTTTGCCCGGTTATCATAATCCAACAATTGCTGTACTTTGTCAGTCGGAAAAGACCTGGGCTGGGTAAGTACTCAACTTGAAAATAGATCCGTATTTACTCATACATTGCGGATCCTAGTCGCCTGAAAGAATACCGTGATACAGGTCGTCTATACATCTTTACCCTTGATCTTCTCAACCACACGTATCCCATCATTACTGCCGTAGACAATCTCCCGTTTGATTGTCTCGCCCTACTTCCCTGCGCACAATCTGTTGGGGGTGTTGTCATTCTCACCGCTGATTCCATTATCCACGTAGACCAGGCTGCACGACGCGTCTCACTTCCCGTTAATGGGTGGTCTGCACGCGTTAGCGACATCCCTTCCCTCCCACTTGACAAAGACCTGGATTTCATCCTCGAGGGAAGTCAGCTCGTGTTTGCAGACGAGAAGACGTTCTTTTTAATCAAGAAGGATGGGATGGTCCATCCTGTAGAAATCATCTCGGACGGTCGGACAGTCTCAAAGCTTGTTCTGTCTCCGGCACTTGCTCAGACAACGATTCCCGCAGTAACGAGGCAAGTTGATGGGGGCATGCTGTTTGTGGGGAGCACCGTCGGACCATCAGTGTTACTGAGAGCAGTTCGCATAGAGGAAGAGGTGGCAGAAGGTGAAGCAGATGATACGAGTGCGGCACCGACCGCTGTAGTGGATACCAAAAACGCGATGGATATCGATGATTTTGAAGATGATGGTGAGCGGGCGCGAAAATACGTATGAAAGTTGGTGACTGACGAGAAGATGATTTGAAAGATTTATACGGAGAGTCAAAGCTGGAGGCGAACACGGCTGCGAATGGTGTAACCCCCGGAACACATGCCTTGCGGACACGGTCCGTTATCCACCTCTCGTTGTGCGACTCTATTCCTGCGTACGGGCCGGTTGCCGATATGACATTTTCGTTATCGAAAGTGGGGGTGCGTACTAAAAGTGCATCCTGCAGCACGTATGCTGACTTCTGGGTCGATGAAATTTCATCCTTTTGATTGTCGACGACACCTATGTTGACAGGAACGCTACGTTCCCGAACTCGTAGTTGCCACGGGGAGTGGCCACCTAGGGGGCTTTACCCTTTTCCAGGTACCGAAAACCCTATTTCTTACCCCTTACCTACTTTTATCGCTAACCATTCTTGGTACTTATCTAGCGCGACCTGCCTGTTCGTACTAAACGCAAATTGCACGTTTTGGGTGGTGCACGTGGGATCTGGTCTATCCCTATCCGGCAGTCCCACAAAGTAAATGGTACGTCATATGAAAAAACCAGCGGAGGATTATTTGCCGGAGAGAGCGATACGATCATCATTAGTACGGACGCTAATCCGTCCCCTGGTGTATCTCGCGTGCGTGTCTTCTTCCAGCCTCGAGAAGAGTTGGAATGGGGTGAGCTAATCTGGAAATGGAAATGCTCTCAGATTGCGACGAGGGCTGCAAAGACGGATTTAGCTATCCCAACCCGTATACCGGGAACTACCGTTGGTGCCGGTCCGTTCTTCCAACGCACGACCATTTTGCATGTTATGACGAATGCCATACGCGTCCTCGAACCAGGTGCATTTTCCCGATCTTCTCAATGTATTTATGGTATTTGACCCGTGATGGGTAGACGGCACCGAGAGACAAATTATCAAGGACATGGATGGCAACATGCCTCGTGCACGAGTCAAGGCTTGCAGTATATGTGATCCGTTTGTGCTAATTCTTCGGGAGGACGAAACCATTGGATTGTTCATCGGAGAGACGGAGCGCGGAAAAATAAGACGAAAGGACATGTCACCGATGGGCGAAAAGGTGACGTCTGTTGTTGCATTGCGTCAGAGTGGGGTACTAATACATTGTTCCGCACTAGTCTTCGCGGTACCTGGCGGGATGCTTCTATGCGGACGCATCAGGCATTTTTGATATGATGACGACCGACGGTGCATCCACCAGCCCTATCATCGCAGATAAGAATATTACCTCCACGCTTCAGGCTGCGGTCACTGGACACAACAGCCAATGGCTGGCACTCATCCGGCCGCAGGGCATCCTGGAGGTTCGTTTGGTAATCTGTCTCAAAATCTCGGGACTCATGGTATTGCTTGATTAGGTATGGTCCCTCCCGAAGCTGACGCTCGCATTCTCGAGCGCGGCAATCAGCACACTTGAACCCGTCCTGAGTGATTCCTTTGATCCACCCGCTCCCTCTCCCCTTCAAGATCCGCCCCGCAAACCACAGGACCTTGATATTGAGCAAATCCTCGTTGCTCCCTTGGGAGAGTCGGCTCCATCACCTCATCTCTTCGTATGCCCGTCTTCTCACTCGTGGTTTCATCACACATAATTTAAAGCCACCAGGTATTCATGCGTTGTGGTCATTTGGCCATTTACGAGGTTCACTCCCTGCCCTTGTCCACGCCTCCGTCTGGCGGGCGCTCCGCTTTCTTGAAAATCGTTTTCACGAAAGTTCTGACTCGGATGTTCGAGTTAACTAAACAAGAAGAATCAGAAAAAACCGTACTTGCAGAGCAAAAGCGGATATTCCGCACGTTTGTCCCATTCGTCACTTGTCCACCACAGTCCATGAACGTCAGTGGCGGCAACACGCTCACCGGCGTCTTCTTTACCGGTGACAGGCCAAGCTGGATCATACGCACAGACAAGGGTGGTCTCAAACTGTTCCCGAGTGGACATGCGGTCGTGCACGCCTTTACGGCGTGCTCGCTGTGGGAGTCAAAAGCGGAGTTCCTGGTGTACTCTGACGAGGTACGTAGAATGACGTCGAGAAATCCTCTATCCATTGCGCCCCACTGGTATCCGACTGAATGGTTTCTTGCTGTTTGTTTCCTTAGGGCCCTAGCCTTCTAGAGTGGATCCCTGACATTGAGTTGGATACCTCGCTGCCAAAACGTTCCCTGCCGCGGTCTCGACCGTACTCGAACATCGTGTTCGAGCCGTCAGCCTCGCTCATCGTCGCTGCGTCCACATTTCAAGCACGATTCGCCTCTTATGACGAGGACAGCCAGATTATCTGGGAGCCAGACGGTGAGCGTTGTTCATTTGGGAATGGATGTGGGTCAGAGACGCTAAACGGGTGCTGTCAGGCGCAGGCATTTCATTTCCGCAATGTGACTGTTCGACTTTGGAGCTTATTTCTCCGGATAGTTGGATCACCATGGACGGGTGGGTCAATCATTTATTTCTGTTGGAGTGTAACAATGGATTTTCTAACCTGATCATATTTAGATATGAATTCGCCCCTAACGAATACGTGAACACTGTGGAGTGTGTGACGCTGGAGACGTTGAGCACCGAATCTGGGAGTAGAGATTTCATTGCGGTTGGAACGACCGTCGACCGCGGTGAGGATCTGGCTGTCAAAGGCGCAGTGAGTGATGGATTATGCGATTCCCCACGAGTCGCTTTACTGAGAAGTGCACGTTTTTGTATTTGAGACCTACGTGTTCGAGGTCGTCGAGGTTGTGCCTGACGCGTCGTCTAGTGTCCAACGATGGTATAAACTGAAACTACGCGTTCGTGATGATGCCAAGGGGCCTGTCGTTGCGGTCTGCGGGATCAATGGTTACTTGGTGTCGTCTATGGGACAGAAGGTGTGACTCGAGGATCATGGTGTGCTCGATCGTTCCAGTATTAATTTGAATTTTCTTTAGATATTTGTCAGGGCTTTTGATCTTGACGAGCGCCTTGTCGGCGTCGCGTTCTTGGACGTTGGGGTCTATGTTACGAGCCTGCGAGTGCTCAAAAACTTGTTGTTGATTGGAGATGCGGTCAAGAGCGTCTGGTTCGTTGCCTTCCAGGTACGCATTACAGCCCCTAAGCATGCAGCAACAGAGTTGATGTTTGACTTTAGGAGGACCCGTACAAACTGGTGATCCTGGCAAAGGATATGCGGCGGGCGTATGCGACCAACGCCGACTTTTTCTTCACGAACGGAGAGCTGTCGATCGTTTTGAATGACGAAGAGGGCGTGTTGCGTATACTCACTTACGATCCGAGCGGTAAGCCTGCTCTCCTTGCCAAGTTCGGTTTCAGTGACTGATTTCCGTCACGCTCGGATTCGACGAATGCAGATCCCGACTCAAGAGGTGGTCAGCACCTCATGTGTCATACCGAATTCCACTGCCACAAGGAGTCTTGGGCGTCGCGGACGATCGCACGGCGGACGAAAGAAGACAATGAGATTCCGCAGGCAAAGCTCATCTCCGGTACGCTTTTTTCTTCTTCTCCGTGTTGTGTATTTATGTTCCCTCTGTCTCTCTTTGCACGCAGGCTTCACAGATGGCTCGTTGTCCGCGCTGACGCCCGTCGACGAGAGCGCGTTCAAACGCTTGCATCTCCTGCAGGGTCAGCTGGTCCGCAACGTACAGCACATCGCAGGCCTTAACCCCAGAGCATACCGGTAAGTCTTGTCATCCCACTCCCGCTTCCCATTCCAGGTTTTCTCACCTTGCCTTATCTTGTCTTGCACCCCGGCTCCCTCGTTGTCTGGTCATTACACCGTTCATACTTCCCAGTATCGTGCGGAACGACACTGTCTCCAAGCCGCTGTCTAGGGGCGTCCTGGATGGCCAGCTACTCGAAGCATTTGAAGAGCAGGGCATACAAGGCCAGCAGGAGATGACACGACAGATTGGGACGGAGCGGATCGCGGTCGCAAGGGACTGGAATGAATTTGCTGTGCCTTGGTGACGACTGCTTTTTCTTCATGTTTTCATTTTTGCTTCTTGTATTATTGTCTGGATGAGGTCGCAATCTCAGGCTGTAGTCAAGGATTCCAGCAGTCTCCCTTATGCGATGCCACTTCAAGCAACGCGCTACTCGATTATCGCGACTACCGGCGTATTAACAGCATTAGCTATTGACGCTACCGTGGTGATAATTTCCCTCTCGCGCCGTCGAACCTCATACGCTGCTTATAGTATGCTAGTTGAGCTAAGTCGTGGCATGCCACCAGTGCACCCTGAATGGGCCTTAGACTGCGCCAGCATGGGTTAATCACTGGTACTTAGACTCGTGACCAGCCGTCCAAAAGAGGCAACCCGTCGCGTCAGTGTGTAGCGCGGGCTCCCACTGACTGAAACCTTCAAATTTGGGGAGTCAGAGTACTAGTGTAGGATAACTTCTTACCGCTTAGATAAGTCTCCCGGCTGCTCGGCCAACGTTGGCCTAGGCAAAGTTGTTGTGATCGAAAGCCCCCTCGTCAACAGTGTCCCTTTGCAACCGTTCACATCACCATGGATTATGACGATGAACAGAATCAGCTCTTAATATATCCGTGATGAACGAATCCAAAAAGTCTTAAGAATTCTATGTGATGGTTGCTTATCTTTCTGCTTCACATTTTGCAGTCAGTAGTCAGACAAGTCAGAATTCGCAAAACATCAGACCGCCAAACGAGCAAAAGAGACCAATAAAATCAAGTTGTGTACTACAGTATGAGAGATGGCAAATTGATTATCCAAGGCATGTACTGTCATTATCATCGATCAAATGGAGTGCCTACG
>JBBPMR010000687.1:0-16084 GCA_038090415.1 Rossbeevera mucosa | reverse complement strand
ACAGCACTGATAGAGCCATTGAAGTTGCAATGGAAGCCATGCAGTGCTTAGGGGGTAATGGATACATTAACGGTCAGTGTCGCTGAGTTGTCACTGCAAATGCATCTTCTGAGAACCTCTCAGAGTACCCGGTGGGCAGGATACTAAGAGACTCAAGGCTCTATGCCGTTGGTGCTGGAACACAGGAAATCAGGCGGATGCTAATCGGAAGAGAGTTCAACCAACAATTCAAGTCATAATGACTTTTTCTGTAAACATTTGGTCTGCTGTTTTTTTCTGAACTGGAATATGGACCAACGTGAATGCGAGTTTTAAGAGATGGATTTTAGTCGGCGATGTGCTGCAGAGCACCTGCGAAAGACGAGATCTAGCGCGAAGATGCGGGTCACTCACCTACCTCTCAGCCCTGACTGAACAAGAGAACAGCCAGATGCTAGTACGGTCTGCCGAATAGCGGCCGTTCTCGCCTGCTACAAATGCGTTGACAGTACGTGCTCGAGACATCTCAGGACAACACGGTTTGTCGAGTTAATTTCGTCAAGGAGAAAAATCGTACGAAGCAAGAGAAGTCTTCTTTCTCTCCATTCCTCATCTTTCTGAAATTGGTTCCACGCAGCGTCGGACACTTCGGAATTGGGCTGTACAGCTTCAACATCGCACAATGTTCTGGCTCTTATTCCATCGGAGTGGCAAACATGTCACTCCGGAAATTTTCACAGAAGGCATAGGTAGGCTTCCGCCTGCGCAGAGCCCAATGCATTAACCCGTGCATCTCCCACCGATCCTGCTGCTCCTCGAGCATACCTTGCACGATCCAACAAGTCTCCGGAGGCGAAAGCGAAAGCTTTATATGACGGGTCATATTCGTGTATGCTTGGCGGACGATCTTCTTACGGAGCGACTTGACATCGCGCGCGTCGGGAGCATAACCATTTGTTCAGGATCATAATGTACGACTGCGAGGTTTCGATCCTCCCTCAGTGCAGGAATGCCGACTCTTCTATTTCGCAATTATTGGTCGAGTAGCTCTAAGCATTGCGTCATGTTCCAGAACACGAGCTCCTTGAAGAAAAGAAACGACTCGAAAGGCCGGATTATTGTCTCCTTCTCGCAGACTCGTACCAACAGCCTGTTCCTAAATCGCTCGACCCCACGATCTTAGCGCAGCACTCAACCAGCCGAAATCCCATAACATAGTACACTTGTCCGACTTTTCGCGCGATCGTCTTACCACCACCTGTCGGCCACATAAACACTCAAACAAGTTGTTTGACTGACCAACTACCCGTACCTAGCGGCCCTTTGAAGACGAAGCTAGTGGAAATCCTCCCTGTTCCTCGTGCATATCCACTTTTTCTCTTATTTCTAAAGGATTTCTCCCTCACTTGGACACACTCCACGACTTCCACAAACACTCTGTCGACGTTTTCGGATCACCTGCCTCTGAGCAAAGCCTGGGTGAAGGTCTTGAGGTTTGAACGTAATGTCTAAGATCTGGGAAGTCGGGAGCGAGTCCGTCCGCTTCTGATACCGGTCCACCGCAGTTATCGACTTCCCCGGCGTTGCCGGGATTTGGCTGGACCTTCATTCGGCGGAGAACCTCGCCGGCGACACGCTGGACTTCCTCCGAGGCATGCAAGTCCGGTTATCGGAACCTGAGTTTGAGAATCTGCATATGCGAGCTAAGGTTCGATAAAGTCTTCCAAGTTGAACGCATTTTCTATGGAAAATCGGCGTGCGAGCCCAGGGTTGACATAACTTTCCTTCACGCTTCTTTCGTAGCTGTTTCAATGACATGATCGGCGAGCGCTTGGATGCTAGTAACTTTAAGTAATGCTGGCATTGACCGACAGTTCTGCACATCACATTCTCCTGCCCTGGAGGCCAGAATATACAGTCGTCACATTCTATTATATGTAGGGTAATTAAAGTAGGGTTTCGCCTGTGAAAGGTGAGATCCAGCGTGATAGATATAGATTATTCGTTTACCTAGTGCTGATCGGACGAGAGAACAGCCAACTGCTACGGTCTGCCGGACGCTCTCCGGGTCTGCTAGAGATGGGTTGACTTCCTGCGCGAAGGTAAGGGTGGTGGTGTTTGGAGGGGAAAATAGAACAAACCATCAGATCCAATGCCACGAGAAGACCAGTTTCATGAATGGCTTCGCAGATATAGTGACCTTCCCTAAATGTCAAACCGCCACGCACCTGGTCGACACGATATGAGATGATTACTGTCATTCACGCTTACAACAAAATCTCACCGGTGTACCAGTGGACGGAGCGACGGATGGGTCTAGAGCGTCGACATCAAAGCTCAAATGAATGGGTAAGTCCCCGTTTGGGTTTACATGATTGAGAGCCATCTCCACCACTTTGCCGATGCCATGTTTATCTATTTCATGCATGCTGAATGCCTTGATATTGTTTTCCTTGAGGATACGCTTTTCCCCAGCGTCCACGTCGCGCAAGCCGATGTAGACAATTCGCTCTGGTTTGAGCACTGGCCGGACCCATGAAAATGCAGGAACACTTTCTCCCAGCCCAAGGAGAAATGAGACGGGCATGCCGTGGATGTTGCCTGGCGGTTGAATAAAATTCCCAGGAGGGTGGGGCAAGTTTGCATACGTACCGCTGTCGGTGGTTTCCACGGTATTGATATCAGCGTGGGCATCAACCCAAATAACACACGCCTCCGGGTACGTGCTCGAGTGATGGGATCGGTAGGACGAAACATAGCGCAGGACAACACTCACTCAAGAGTGCCGGAAATGGTGCCCATAGCCTGTCCAAGTTGGTCAGGGTGGTTGAAAATCATTCGAAGCATGACACGAACAAGGGAATGGTCACCACCCAAAGTAACCGGTAGTTGGCCATTTTTAGCATGCGCACCGACGGAGTTTGCGATAGACTCGCAGACGCTAGAGACTAGCCTCGGGTTCTTGACTATACCCATCGGAGGGTCATCAGCGGCATGAATCCCTTCGAACTGGTGATGGCCGTCGAAATGGACTTTCCAGCCGATTTCCTGGAGCTGTTCGACGAGGCCAGCCTCGACGAGATGAATGGGGCCTTTATCGACACCTAATTTTGGCTACGACAGATGAGAGATAAGAATCTTTTTTTAGAGCCAATCACATACTTGACCACCGCTTCGTAGGTTTACGGAATAAGGAACGCAAAAGAGAAGGGCCACCTTGGGCGCACTGTTTGGCCGGGCTCACCTGAAAGGGCAACCTACAATCTGATGGAAGACGGGTGAATGTTGCCGAACACGGAACTGTCAGATGTGACTAACCGCGACAGTCTTTGGGTTGGGGAGAAACTTGTTGACGAGAGTGGACATGATCTGAGAGAGAGAGAGAGAAACAAGCGAGGAGTACGGAGAGGAACTTTCTTATAGTCTCGGTCTCTACAGGATCCCGAGATCCGTTTAGTGCGGGATCTGCCGCGGAGGGGTAGTATTTATAGTAACCACAGGTTGCTACACAGGACATGAAACATTAACCTGAACGCCGTCCGAGATGTATAAATACAGCTAGTCAACGGCTGTCATCCAAAATGGTAACGTCCACGTCTTCCAGCAGGCTTCCCTCCCGTAGCGGCACTCCCAGTATAAGAGAGATGGTACGTCTCATTTCCCCTTCCTCTTACTACATATATGCATCTTCACTTGCCCCGCATCAATAATTTCACCCATCAGGTGCAAGAAGTTATGAAGCACTTCAGGCACGAAAAGGAGTCAGAAGCTCACCAGGTATCTCTATCATCACCGATACGCCTCATCAGAATCCGTTCAAGTCTCTCCGCCAGATTTTCCGTGAGCAGGTTGGCCACCAGCCTAAGGGTGTCACCCCCGAGACAGTCAACCCTGTAAGTGTTAGCTTACTCTCACCATCTCCATATCGTCATCTTCGACGTCGCAGGATGAGGAAACTGTGCCCGGTATTGAACATCCGGGTAGCACGGGCGTGATCTACTGTTCCGATCGCGCAATGGCCAATGGCTTCAGTTATGCCAATTCCCATGCATGGGCTAATCTTGGTCAAGGGGCTCCTGAAGTTGGACCCATCCCCAACGCACCCCCCCGCCCTGACTCGATACCTCTGCCAGTCGATTCTCTGGAATACGCCCCTACGACTGGTGTCAAAGGTTTGTTGCCTCCCATTCGTTACTCTCTCTATTCTGACCATCATCTTCAAAGCTCTCCGAGAAGCTGTCGCAAACTTGTACAACCACACGTACCGCAATGGAAAGACTAGCAAGTATACATACGAGAACGTGTGTATAGTACCAGGTGGTCGTTCCGGCCTGACTCGTGTCGCTGCTGTCGTCAGCGATGTCTATTGTGTAGGGTCTGGGTTCCCTTTCCGATGCTATCGCTCAACAATCACAATCCACAGTCCTATCAAATCCCGGACTACACTGCCTACGATCAAGTGTTGAGTGCGTTCAAGCGCCTTGTTCCCGTTCCGACAGTGTATGTACCTGCACGATCCCAGATAGTTGCATAGCTAACCGTTCTTAGTCTTGATCCTAAGGTCTATTACCCTCTAATTTTGTTCTCTGGCATTGCTAATGTTTTATCAGAATAAATACCGCCTCGATATCGAGCAGACCAAGGTAGCTCATAAATGCTTCTGCCTCGATCTCAACTCAAAGATGATCACCAATAGAAAGATATTCGTACCCAAGGGCTCGCTGTCATTATTGCGTCGAATCCACGCAACCCAACGGGGCAGGTCATTGCGTATGTTGAACAATGCTCATGAGAACCATTCCTCAGTACAAACATTTAGCGGCAAAGACCTCAAGGAACTCGTCGCTCTCAGCAAAGAGGGAACGACTGTTATTCTTGACGAGGTTGGCCGCATCATCGTTGACTTGACATACTAAGTAAATCAATACATCACAGTTTTATTCCTGGTACATGTATCATGAACACGCGCGGGACTTTGGAAAGTCCGTCTCCTCAGCCGAGTACGTAGACGACGTCGACGTCGATCCAGTCGTTATCATCGATGGACTCACGAAGGTATAAATAGTTGATGTTCCTCATAGCCTGTCGTTCTAAACGAGTCTTACAGAACTGGCGGCTCCCTGGTTGGCGAGTCTGTTGGGTCATTGGTCCAAAGAACCTGATCACAGCACTTTCTCAGTCAGGTCAGTCGACGAATTGGAACTCCACATATCCCGTGCTGAATATAGGCTAGGGTCATTCTTGGATGGTGGGGCGAACCACCCGTATGTTTATATCTCATGGGTTGCCTTTCCTGTTCAAATGGTTTAATTCGACTAGCATGCAACTTGCTGCAATTCCCCTCTTGGAACCCGGCCGTGTGGCGGAAGAAAAGGTGATATTTTAGTTAACAACGTGCAGATGAAAGGTTTACTTCCGGTGAACGATAGATCGCTTTGCAAAAGCATTTCAAAGCCAAACGTGATCATGTGCTTAAGAGGCTTCATGAAATGCACTTGGACGTTGATATCCCACCTCAAGCAACTTTCTATATCTGGCTTAACTTGGAGAATCTTCCTCCACCGCTGAATAATGGCTTGGTCGGTTTTCCGTGCATGATTGGATAATGGACTATATACGATCCCTTTCTAGACATTCTTTGAAGAACTCCTCAAGGAACAAACCATTGTGATCCCCGGTATTTTCTTTGATATCAATCCGTCTCACCGCAGGAACTTGTTCAACTCCCCCTGTCACCACTTCGTGCGGTTGTCTTTCGGTCCTCCTCTGGAGGATCTTGACAGAGGTGTGGAATTCGATCATTTCACATTATAGCTCACCATGTGACAATGATTACCAGGCCTTGATGCTATAGAAAGGGTAGTCAAGGCCGCGAAGAAGGAAGGTACCAGGCGGTTTGGTCACAGTTACAAGAAGAGCTTGGAAACGGCGCCAGAACAAATTTAGATGCTGTGGCAAACAAAAGGCGATGGCATGACACCTATGACATGGAATCCCAGAGCGAGCATTTACGTAGAATAGGATTGTACCAGCAGAACAGTTTATGGAGTCTTTTACCTTTCAAGATAAACAGTTCGACGTCGGCTTTGTCTTCCTCTTCTGGCAAAAGGCACGGCTGTCAACGAAAACACGTAGCCGCGCTGCCTTTCGAAAACGTGAAATCAAGACGATCGAGTATTTCCTATCGATGATGGATCAGGAACGTGGCCTCAAGGCGACCAGCAAAATGAATTCGGGTTTTTTTATCCAGACACGCGTCGGCACCTTTCAGGCACGCTGGCATTGATGTGACACGTGGATTGCACTGCATACAGGCTACAGCAGATTGTCCGAATCGGACCTGAGAAATTACGGGCCGCATCATTGATTTCGATTCATCGAGAAGGGTCCAAGGTGGGGCACTAACCCACATAATCATAATACAATAATCATAATACATATCTCATGACATGATTGGTAGCACGCTTGTCAATCATTATAAAAAGTTGAATGTTCCGTAGCAGCGTAATTCCAAATACACACATGTATTGATACAATGACTTACAGTAAGAGTGGTTTAATGCATGTACTACGACCGCGACGCGACTCGTCGTTGCCGGGTGGGGCATTGGTAGGATAATGGCAGTCATCGAAATCCCAGTCCTCCTCATCCTCATCCTCGGCTTCGTCGTCATCGTCGTCGTCCGTTAGACATGGAGTACGGGGTGAACATGGCAGGAGCCAGTCACGATACCAGCGGCCCAGAAAGGATTTGATCTCCGTGGTGAGACCGAGGTACTCGACGTTGTGGACAAGACGCTCCCAGCGTATATCGCCCTGGTCTAGGGCATTTTCGATGTGATCCGTGTTTCCGAAGTACATCCAGTGGAAGAGAAGATGGATGCAGGTGGGATCCGGAATGGGGAGGAAAATGATGGGGTGAGAGGGAGGTGATGGTAGTATACGAGGCAGCCGGCTTCGAGGAAGACTGGGAGGCTGGACGTGAGAGGGAGAGCAGGATTTGATGAGATCGACTGGGGAGACACCGCTCAAAAGCCCTCTGAGAAAGGCAGACTTGGTGGAAAGGTAGTCTCTGTGAAGGTGAAATGATATGCGAGCGGAGGGACGATCGGTATCTCTGCCATTAGGAACAGGAATGACTAGCGAAAATTGTTGATAAGTATGATGGAGGGGATGGAAGATGGAGAAAACATACGTAGTGTGCAGTCTGCTGTTTCGGGTTTGTTCCAGTAGTGTGCTGCAAGGTCATGGAGATGCCGCATGTCTGCAAACATTCTGGTGCGAGACGAAGCAGACGTGAGTGGGGTCAGTCACATCTGTGGTACCTTTATAGAGCGTAAGTAGGTCAGCTGAGCTCACGCGATCTGAGCCATTGACAAAATATTTTGTCTCGGTCGGTGGCAGTTTCGGTCGGCAGCAAGCCGCAGGGCAGAATTCAGTGGTTGCGGCTTGGTCGGTCTCGGTATCAATAAGCTCGGTGGCAGTAGGCAAGAGGAAACAAGACCGTCCCGCATCAAGAACCGACTTTCCAATTCCCTTTTTCGTCTTCCCTATTGATACCGCGATCACGTGCACCTGAGATTAGGAGCTCCCTCGCGACTTTTTAATTCCCTTTTTCGTCTTCCCTATTGATACCGCGATCACGTGCACCTGAGATTAGGAGCTCCTGCGCGACTTTTAAATTCCCTTTTTCGTCTTCCCTATTGATACCGTAGTCACGTGCACACGGACTCTTTGGCGTAAGCAACGATTACCGACTTTCAATTCCCTTTTTCGTCCTGCCTATTGACACCGACGTCACGTGCACTTACTTCCCGCCCCCATCATGTCTGAGGTTGTTGACGTCAACCCGTATGAATCTCATCCAGCCCTTTCGTCCACAGAAGCTGAACTCCTTTGGGAGTATGCAAAGCTCGCCCACCACGTCAAGCTCGTGCGTTCTTCTCTGGGTCGCCGCGCGATGATGACCGATCCATATTCAGTTGACCGCTACCGCCAGGCAGCTCGCCGAGCAGCCTGATCAGAACATCCTTGCCCGCCTACGCGTGCTTGAAAGGAAAATGAGCCTCGTATTAACCTTGGTGATTCAAATCTCCCCCTCCTCGCTCGCCCCTTGACTCACCTGCTTCTCCTAGTTTAAAGCGTCCGTGTGGGGCGTTATCAACGAACAAGCTACGACGGATTTGTCGGGACAATATGTTGATACCAGTAACAATACTACTACACCTATGTAATCATTACACTCTCATCCCTCCGAGTCGACCGGTCACCCCTGCCACACTTGCCGCCGCCGCATTCCAGATCACCAGCTTTCCATCCACACCACTCGTGCTCACCCTCTTCACGGCGCCGTCCTGGGCCCATTCGAACGGCCTGACGCTCGTGATCGTGTTTTGATGCACAGTGAGAAGCTCCGTCCCCCCCGATACATCCCCGCCCCCAGCATGACCACGTGAGTCCGCATTTCGGAACGTGTTGAACGCACTGCTGTTGAGCCGCCCAACCCCACCCACTCTCGCCGCGGCCTTCCCCCCACCCGACGTCGTGTCGTCCAACGAGCCGACCAATGACCAGCCGCTCTCTGACCCCGAGTACACTACCGGCTGGCAGTCATGACCCGCTGCGACGAGGCTATCTTCACCCGTCCAGGTCAGCGTGACATACGGCAATGTGCTGATTGCGATCCTTTGGATTACCGGGCCCCCAGGGTAAACGATGCTGATCGAGCTGTCGTGGCCTATTTCCGCCGTTCAAACGAGAACAAAACAAAGTGGAGAGAGAGAAAGGGACGACACTCACTCACAAACGCCAGCGCGTCTCCCGAGGGCGAAAAACTGACCGCGTGTACCCACCCACCGGCCGGGCTCGCATACTCTCCGCATACCGTGTTGAATGGTAGCTTTTCTCCCCAGACGGTCGGAGCCGGCCTATGGGAGGGGCGTCAGTTCATTCAGTCACTTCTGCATGAGCATCACACTAGCCTCTTGTCCAAATCCTTGATATACGCCGACAGCACGCACGCCTTCATGTCTGCGCTCCCTGCAGCCAGCAACACATTGTTCGGATGCCACTCCACGCAAAGGACCGTCGATCGGATCGGTTTTTTCAGCTGCCTTGCCACCCACCAGTTGTTCTCGGGGTCGAACGAGCACACGGCGATGGCCCTGCCCGAAAGACGTCAAGAGACGACCACTCGAATACGAACATGTATCGGTCGCACCTCGCACCGCTAGCCACTGCAAACTTGTCCTCGTTCGGGCTCCATCGAACAAAAGTCGCCGCTCGATTGATGCGCAGCAACACCAACGTCGGCTTCCACACCATTCGATTCGTGAGCGGGTCTGGAGATTGCGACCAGACGTAGGCGTTGCGGTCCTGGGATGCGGTCACGATCCGATTCGAACTCGGAGCCCAGTCGATAGACGTGATGACTTTGTCGTGCTAGATGGGGCGGGGGGATCGGGACATAGTCAGACACCGATGAGAGTGCGCAGTACTGCATTACCTCTGCAAGCGTCTCAGTAGCTACCCATTCCTTGCCTTCCTTGACGTACATCTGTGCTTTGTTGTCATTCAGGCTGAGTGCAACCTCTGTGAAAACACATTATGATCGGCGGAGAGAGCTGGACGAGCATCGCGAGACTCTGCGTACGGCTGCGGTCCACATTGAACGCGTGGCAGGTGATTGGAGTCTGAGCAATCGAATAAACCTCTGGTGCAGACATGATTGTTGCAAGCTAACGTTGTGCAACTTCTAGCATGTCACGTGTGTTCTTACGTAGGCCACACAGCCCCTCGCAGGGCTAGTCGTCAAGATGGAAACCGGATGCGAAAACAAAACTGTCTGGGGCTGAGACCCGTACGTTACGGTACGTACCTGATCACGCAAACTTGATTTCGTACGCACGATTGCAACGGCCTCCAGATTACGCTGATCCTGGGCACCATCATAGCTGAATCCGACATCGAACCACAATCAGTCGCACACAGCGTTTCACCGCTGGAACTGAGTGGTGGTTTCATCCCCCTATGTGGTCCATTCAGCTGATCCCCACCACATGCCCGACTTGGCAGCGTGTGGTAATAACGCCACTTCCGGACCGATCGTGTCCCGTCCGAGACTTTTACTAGCTACACGCCTAAAGTAGAGTTACAGCAAACTGATATTTGACGGAAAAGGTGACAGTAATATATATCAGACTCTCAATGCATATCTACTTGATATGTTTGGAACCACCCTTACACTGTTTATGGTAGCTAGAGGAGTGGATGTTTGTATGATATATCGTATCGAATGTACGCTAGATCTTTGCAAATGCTCCACCAGTGGTCTGGCTGACAAATCTGGGAGCTGTGCACCTTGACATCCACTGGACGTATGTGGCAATACGCTGCATTGTGGTCGTGGGATATGTCAATCGACTATCAGTGAAGAGTCTAGTAAACGTCACTCACATATTATGTATGTATTCGAGTAGATGCGACACAGTCCTGTATATGTGAACATTGGGTGTGAGCTGCGACGTTGCCAGCCAATCATGAGATTGCTGCAAATTATATACATGTCAATCTTTTCGGCCCACCGTTGCCGCTCTGTGCAGTGCGCTACAATGCATTGCGCTATTATTATCAACATATGGTCCGGTACACCTACTACTGCAAGAAGCGTACAAGATGAATAAATCAAGTACTAAGTTTACAAACATGTAAGTGTAGATTCATAGGGAACTCCTGGTCTCGAAACACATGCAGTGACTGCCTAAAGGCAGCGTGCGCGCGCGACGGTGGTTGGTGACATATCATGGGGAGGAGGTTAGGGAGTAAGGAGGCTGCTTGTCAACGCGATGCCACAGCCACAAGGGCAATCCAACGATCCGAACGTGAACATTTAGGAGCGAATGGTGTTGGGAGAATGAGGAGGTGCGTTTGAGGAGGGTGCGTCCGCATTTAGGTTGGCGTGGACAGAATGAGCATTGTAGAAAAACGACACGAACGAAGCAGTGCGTACCAGACAGTACGTGCAGAACTCGGAGTAGTGAGGGTGAGCACGGATGGTGAGAGGAATGAGAGCGAGTGGATGGAAGGTAAGAAGTGAGTATGTCACGGTGTTGTGAATCTTGGGGCCGCATGCGGCGGCACTGCTTTAGAGGCGCTGGCATAACAGCCTGCATCCTTTAATGAATAACATGGCATTTGAGATTGCGAGCCGTGGTACACGAATGATGTCCTCCAAGTTTTCTTGACAACACCTATGGGCCACATGTTTCTTGAGAAAATCAAGTTTACCCGTCACGGTAAAGGCTGTTGCTGTGGAAATGTCAGAAATCGTGCGGGAATACATCAGAACATAACATTTGAACGAATGGAGAGGTACAACGAGGTTATCGAGTCACTGAGTTACAGGTATCAAGAGCGCATCAGATACAACACTTCTAAACTGCTGCCAGACGGTGGATTGGACCTCCTCGAAGTCTGGTTCATCATCCTCATCTCTTGACATCCAATGTGTTATGAAGTCGCCATCCATCGCAATAATTGTATTCCAACGAGGAAAATCGCCATAAGGAAATCCAGGATTAGCAGCAATGAATGCCATCCAGAATAACTCCCGCATCAAGTGATAGCAATTGGGCTGGTTGGAGCACAGATAGGGATCTTCTATCAAACAACCCTCAATCCGTTTTGCCAACTGTTGCCATTGAGATGGCTCAGTGGGCTTGAAGTGAGAAGGAAGTGGGAGGAACGGGAACATAGTCTACCAACCATGAGAGCTTGCACAATGAATAACAGAACAGCCTACCGGCATCAAGGGTTTGCTTGCAGCAAGTCTTTCCTTGGACACATCACGCACAATGGGCAGGAGCGCAGCCCATTCATTAGGGAGGTGGATGGATACTTGTACAGGCTGGGCAGGAATGTCATTGGCTGTACAAAAGTTAGTTCGTTATTGCATGGAAAACATACTGCATGCTGAGGGACATCTCTCATGCGAACAGCACCATGAAAGCGGATAGAGAGCTCGAGATCATCAAGATTACACTGCCCGCTCTGTGTGAAAGAAGTTCTGACGTTGATAGTGGTTGACATTGTTGGGACTGCGGGTTTCAATGTGGTGACGAGATAAGTGGAAGAAGTATTTTGGAAGCCGCGCGGCGCGTTTGGAAATCCACATGATGGCACGTGATTTTCCCTGAGTCACGGGACGGCCGAAGGGAATTCATGCAGCAACAATAGATATAGATATTATATAGAAAGTGTAATATCGTGCTGGTACTATGCATAGCGCAGCTTCCGCGTGCATTGTTACCGCCCTCCCTGCACGCACTATGCCTATCCTTGCTCTTGGCCTTGAGTCTCGCACTAGCACCCACAGTGATGTGCTCGGTAAGCGTTTCGGACAGGACTCCATGTCCGGCAAATCCGAACTGCATTCGACGAGCGTGAGCAAACTCGTGACAGACGTCGACAAGGAGAACTGAGACATGATATTGACTGAGAGCATGCGCTCCAATATACTGGGTACATGATGTTTGCCGCAATAGGCCTCAGAAAACAGATAAGGGGAAAAGGAGTGCTCCGGGCATGCGATGGACGTTGACGAAGAGAGAGATCTGGTACATACACAGAGCCGATAGATAATTAGTATATAGATATGTCCTTAAATATATGGTGAGCGACTTGAGATAAGGGCAAGCGTACAATAAGGGCAATGCTTGGTGATGACAATGCCGAGACGATCTTGGCAGTGAGATCCTCGACACTAGGAGGGGTGAGGCGAGAGACCGACGACGCAGGAAGCATTGATGGTGAGTACAATGGTGAACGGGTATCCGAGGGCATCAGATACGCCGCAGAAGAGTTGTGGGGAGTTGGAAATGCACGATTTGGAGGCGGTAGGTAGCTTATAAACCGCTTGCTCAGAGTGGGTAAGATGTTGAAAAGAAATTACACATGCAGGGTCGTATTGTTATGTCTTGCCCACACATCGCCTCTCTTTTCGCTTGGCTGGCATCCACGGCAAGCTCTGATGATATCGAGAATGAACGTGGGCACCCATCTGGCGCCTGCAAATCCTGTATCCGTCTTAAATCCGACATTAGTTCTCCGTGCCATCAAATAAGAGGAAATGTCCAATGTTAATGTTCAAGTTGGTGTATGCGGTCCCAGGCTCCGTGTCGCAAATGGGAATGTCGAGGGATCGTGAGCCAGATGGCTCAATCGAGCAGTTCTTGGCATTCTCAGTATGCTGCACCAGTAACCGTGATATGCTCAGCAAGCATTTTGGACACATTGACGTCATCTAGCAACTACTGAGAATATGTTCAGTGTGAGTAGACAGCTGATGGACATATAAAATTGCTTACCGCCCACCCTCAAGTAGGTACTGAAAACGAAACCGACTTGCCAGCTCCGATTTGGGAATGAGTGGAAGGCACGAGCAAATGGATCCTCGATATATGAAAACCCCACCTATCCACTAGGTTTTTTTGCACAATCACGATCGTGTCTCGGTGGCTCTCGAGGACCTAGCAAGTGAATCAGTCCAACTCCAACTCCAACGACCAATCGTGACACGCGTAACTCATCTGGTAATTTGCCACGAAGTGAGCATGGCCGGCAACTGTTTGCGTTCGCACACAGGCGCAGGGGTGAGCGAGGGCGAAACGGAAAGGATCAATGTGAGGGTCATGGCAAACATGAGGACGAGGGGTAGGACTAATGCATTGGCAGATGTTGAGGAAGGTGACCGGGGGTGAGATCGACTTGTCCATGTGACCACTGCGTGCGGTCACCTTTTTTGGGTCATCGACCAGTGATCTGTGACTTCATGGCCAGGTCTTCAAAACCACCTACTTTTGATACTAATGGTAAGGGAACTCAAGATGCACGTTCTTCAAATTTACCTCTCTCTACAGTGTTCACTGTGGTCGGCAATGATCCACATTATGTGGTATGCAAGGCGTGCCGAAATCGCAACATCAGGAAACTGTGTTTTCCCGCTGTAGCAAGGGTCCATTTTCTGTAGTAGCTGTAGTGTACATAGTACTACATAGTACTACATAGTCGTCACATAAACACATTTCGTACTCGATAGTGTACATAGTCGTCATGTAACACATTTCGTACTCGATTACTCTACATATGATCTGGTAGCAACTTGATAACAAACCACATACTACATAGCAATACATAGTACGACAGGGTGGCATGTGTATATAATAATATAGGTCCCCAATATGCGAGTGTCCAACATGGATGTCGGTGATGTACCAGTTCATCACATCCCACTCGTTTTGGTGTTCGGCTCCGTGACTCCTCTTTACCATATTTTCCATGCTGATTTCATCTTTTCCTCGCTGCTTGCCCTTCTGGTCGATGCCGACAATCCCTGGTGGCGGGCGGAGGTGTTGAAAAGTCGTATGCCGCCGAGCGTAACTTGCGGGTGAGGCGTGACGATGCAGCAGATGTTATCCGTGAATAATTCTATTCTACAACAGGAGGGAGCCATCAAATGGCATCAACAACATCTCCAATTGGGGACATGCCCTCAATACTGCCAACACCGCAGACATCGAATCAAGGAGGGGGCATAAAATAACTTGGCAAAAATTGTGTTTTGTTGCTTACATCATGTAATTTTTTAATCGGCGAACAGCAATTTTTTCCTTTCCATTTCGTTGAAGTTTCTCCTTGCTTCCCTTGATGTTGAAAAAGACGACAATCATTGAACGCCAACGGTGAGTACTGCATCATCATCGTCCTCGTCCTCACACCCTCACAATGTCGATGTCAGGACTCAGTGTGACGCTATCACGACAACACTGCGACCACAACGACAACGTGGCCACGAGACGACACAGTGTTGCCACCACGACAACAACGCCAACGCCATCACCACCACGACAACAACAACAACGACACACACCTGCCGTGCCATCGACTGACAACACGGACAACGGCGCGACGACAGCACCACCATGGCAACGCAACGACGACAACGACGACGCACCGCCGACGTGCCACCGATTGGCGACACGGACAATGGTGCGACGATGACGACACCACCACCACCACTACCACCACAACGTCGACGATGACGCCGGCACCACCACCACGCCTACAACAACAATACCACCACTACCACTACCACCACAACGTCAACGACGACGACGCCAGCACCAGCACCACCGGTACCACCACGACGTCGACGGCGACGCGACTGCGACGACAATGACTCTACCACCACCACACAACGGCGTGACTTCACCACCACCACCGTGACTACGACTCCACCACCACCACCACCACAACGTCGATGGTGACGCGATGACGACGACGGTAACACCAGCACCACTGGTACCACCACGAAGCCGATGGCAACTCCACCACGACGACGACTCAACGTTCAACCACCACGACGACGACGGTGACACGCGACTGCGACGACAATGATGACTCCACCACCACACAATGGTGCGACTTCACCACCACCGCGACTACGACTCCACCTCCACCACCACCACAATGTCGACGGTGACACGATGACGACGACAGCAACACCAGCACCACCGGTACCACCACGACCCCGATGGCGACTCCACCACCACAACGACTCAACGTGCAACCACCACAACGTTGACAGTGATGCGACGACGACGATGGCAGCACCAGCATCACCGATACCACCACGCCGCCGACGGCAACTCCACCACCACCACGACTCAACATTCAACCACCACCACAACAACAACGTCGACGGTGATGCGACAACGACAACAACGACACACCGCCGACATGCCCCGGATTGATGACACGGACAACAGGGATGGCAGCACCAACACCACCGGTATCACCACGACGTCGATGGCGACGCGACTGTGACGACAACGACGATGGCAACTTCACCCAACTGCGCGACTCTACCACCACGCGACTACGACTCCACCGCAATGTCGACGACGACGATGATGTGATGATGACGACAACGCGATGACAATGATGACGTGATGACGACGACGCCAGCACCAGCCAGTGTTTAGTAGTAGGATTGTGATTTAATACTAGTGTCGTTTTCTCTATATTGTGCAGTGTGAAATTGTGAATT
>JBBPMR010000686.1:0-16084 GCA_038090415.1 Rossbeevera mucosa | reverse complement strand
TTCTCGCTCGACGACTCACCTTCTCCATCCTTCTCTCACCCCTTCGCAGCTTCTACCAAGGCAACTAAACGCCTACCAGACTACGAAAAGAAGATTTCGGTATCTCCTCCATGTACCCCTCCCGGAACATTCACGAGTTCAGCTCGTCTAACCCGAGTAGCCGTGGGCTATTCGCGCTCCTTTCCGGAAGATGATTTCTTGACCGACGACTCACCCACCACTAGTTCTCCCTCACACCGCGCGCTGAGTTAGCTGCATTCAGCAGAGCATGTCTGGGAAGATGCCCTTCGGCAGCCATTTGATACTGGCATCGGGCAGATCGATCTTAGGTACTAACCCTCCCTTCTTGTCTCTCATCCGTTCAATCTTTCCGAGCAGCAACCAACGACTCAAGTCTATACCACCTTCGATCGGCGATCTGGCAGGGTTTTACAACACACCTGAGTTGTCTGAGCAGACTCTCTTCAGGACGGACACTGACACGTATCCACACTGCACCCGCCGTCGAGTCTGTGCGCGTACGTTCCTTTGAACGAACGCAGTCCATCAAGGATTCTGGGAAAGATCGACACATCCTGAAGCTCTACCTTAATGGTAATAATTTTACCTCCCTCCCTCCCGATCTCTTCACTCTGAAAAACCTCACCGTCCTTAGTCTTCGATTGTTGTCGTCTAGTTTTTCATACCGATGAATATGTTCATCTGATTGTCGACTTTTTCAAAGGGGGGAATATACTTAGTCTTATATCCCCAGATATCTGTCGTCTCACCGGGCTTAAAGAACTCAACATATCCGGCAACCAGCTCAGGTTCTTGCCTTGGCAAATGCGCGACATGAAGCTTGAGAAACTCTTGGTCAACCCCAACCCATTTATACCAGAGCCATCGCCCTGTCCCTCATCGCCCAGCCGAAATCCATCTCCTTCACGTCCTCGCCTGCGCGCGCGTCGCTCGATCACACGCCTACACTCGTTTCGCCAGGATGCCCTATCTGTGTCAACGTCCGGGGCCCCAACCAAACGCATTGTTTCCCCCGTTACACTCTCTCTGACGCGCGTTCCGCCATTAACAGAGTTGATTTTCCGTCTGCTACTACGGTCGTCAGCATCTAACCCCGATCAGACTGTCCTGGCAGACTGTCACGAATTACCGCTCTCAGACCAGTGGGTCATCCCCCCGAATGTGCGCCAAGTACTCGTGCAGTGCGTCCCTGGGATTCTAAGACCCCGTAAGCGGTTCTCGGTCGACACAATCACGCTTGAGGACCAACGTGAATCTGAGTCTACGAGGACGGGTACATGTGCGAACCCTGCGCATCAAGGCCAAGTGTTTGTAAAGCACACGTCGGAAAGGTTTTCGTGGGAACGCCAGGTTGCAGGAGTCGACGTTGGTGGGGTGGTGCCGTTGAGGTGGCGGGGGTGTCTCCAGACATGTCTGGACTTCCTGGATGAGGCGGTGAATGTCAGTGCCGGCGATATCTATGGCGTACGTGGGCCGAGCTCTGGAGCTCCTATCGCCGCCGCCGCTCCCCTTCACGATACAGGAGGTAGGGAGGGTTTGGGGAGCACGAGCGACATGGACATCGATACAGACGTGGCAACGGCAGTACAGGCAGTCGATCTCGGAAGCGTCCATTTTGACCTCGACATGGACGAGTTTGATGATTGAGAAGCAGGCAGCAAGGGTCTTCCCATTTCGGAGGAGCCTTTCGGTGAGCGTCAGATGCCAGTATTCTCACATATTTTGTCTTTCCTGATGTTCACATAATGTGCGGCAAGCACAGGCCACACGGACATTGGAACGACCTCTCCCCTCGCATGCACATTGAATGTACAATAGAATACAAGAACGGCATGTCATACGTTATATATTGGAATTGTACACTCGTCCCACCTGGGCATCTCGCCAACAATCATGGTGGTATCAATGAAACTGGTAACCACAACCACTATCATCATTCAATTACGATGGTTTGACCTATACATCATTCGAGTTGTTCCTCAGATCTATTGGTTTCTTATTATCCAAGGTCTCTGGGTGGACGGTCACCTCCGTTCCTTGCCACTCGTCTTGAATGCTATTCAGTACCGTATCTACAGTTATCGGCAGGCTGGTTACTCTGGTCACTGCAACGCCTGTGCCATACCTGAAGGCAGGTGGCATTTCCATGCCGCTCACCAGGCGCTCTTCCCTTCTGAACTCCAACGAAGCATCGATCTCAATACAATCATCTCTCACAGTATATCAATCAGGGAGTACGTGGAATGAAACCATCGTACATGCGGATTGCTCAGGTGTTTTTATAGGAAGATCCTTCGTGGTCTAGACAATTACGAGATGAATACGGGGAAGATGCATCCTTTCGCTATCAACCGGAGCGGATCCGAACTTGCAAAGCGTAGCGCTAACCTTCCCCTGACACCATATCGAAATAGTATGTGGATGGGCGAAATTTCGATTGGTACTCCTCCCCAGACCTTGAGCGGTAACTCTCTCCTGCATCATTTTCATACAAGTTTAACCTGATCCATGTCATAGTCCACATCGACACCGGTGCAGCGTAGGTTCTCTCTCAAGTTCAGATAGTCGTTGTTCAAATGAATACAGCGATATGTGGGTAATGCAGAGCCGCTGTGGTGTGGCTTGTTCAGGTCGCGATCTCTGGGATCCCCCAGTTCATCGGAATCCGCTCGGGACCAGGGTCAACCATTTCGGTTCCAGTATGGAGATGGATCCGTTGTCCAAGGTGACCGGCATGCTGATAACGTAACGATCGCCAGACTCACCGTATGTTTTCGCATCGCTTATGAGCACAGTGACCACTCGATTCTAACGCTCAGCTAGGCAGACCCTCAGACTTTTGGTTCTGCAATATCGTTGGCTACATCACAGGGCATGTATGGTTTATTGGGATCAGCATTCCCTTCTATCTCGGCATTTGATTCGCTCGTTAGACAAGGACAGTTAGTCAATCCGATGTTCTCCGTGAAACTCGCGTCTTCTGGTCCGGAGATGTGTATCGGTGGAGTAAACAGTATGCTGTACGAGGGTGATATCACTTATACACCCGTAACAAACCCTGTGGGCTGAAATGGTACATGGGAGTGGATTTTGCTGACATGTCCATTTACACAGGGATTCTGGCAGCTCTCCATTGATGATATTCGTATTAACGGTAACAAAATGTTGGAAAATGTGGGAGATTTTACGCGGGTTTCACACTTGTACAAAAGCCTTGGTGGTACCTTCGTGCAACGTGAAGGCTTTGGTTTCTATTACAGTGAGTTCTCACTGCGTTTGTTGCGTTTTTTATATATTGACAGCCTGCAGTACCGTGTAACGCTTTTCCAACAGAGCTTCACCTTCGGCGACAGGTCGTTTGAAATCCCTCCCGAAGTATTCAGACGTAGTAGACCAATTGCACCAGGTTCTTCTAATTGTTTTGGCGCCATCATCGCTGAGAGATCAGCTATCGGTGAGATATTATGCGTCCTGAACCCCTTCATCGGATGTGAGAACGACTGTACTTGTTCTGATTATATCGCATTAGGATTTTGGACCATCGGGATCCCATTCCTGCAGGGCGTATACAGCGTGTTTAATAACAGTGCGTTACGGGTTGGGTTTGCGGACCTCGCTTAAAATTATCGGGAGCGTTTTCCTTACCTTATTTATTCATTTATAGGGAGAGCTGACAAAAAAGAAACATGAGAGGAGTTGGCCGCATCGCTTGCCATAGTTGACAGGTGTAAGCCTTGAGAAATAGTGGTCTGTAATACTCAGTGGAGTTGTGGTGCTACGCACTAGGTGCCATCGATCAGTGCTAACGGCGAACACACTTCGACAGTTAGTAGCGGCAGTACCACCTCAGCTTTGCCAAAGTGCAGACACGCGCCACTTATATATGGACCCCAAGGTTGTGAACGACACGGCCGCTATCCACTGGTCGCTTGATAAGAAGCAGACCAAAAGTTTCCTCGCCAAGCTTCTCCCTGACGAGAGGTTGTTATCGAATTCATACCTCACTGCTGCAGCTGGAAGCTTCAAGTCACTCCTCAATGTTATGGAGGAGGTACTTCAACGCGAAAACGGCAGCTGGAAATACTACCCAAATCCTCAGGCTTCCGAAACGGAGAAGTGGGAGGAGGAAATTGCTGACTTCTTTAATAATATAATCCATCATACTCCAAACTCTCCCATGTGCACAAGGTGGGTCAAGGTATTCATAGTGCAGGTTTGTGACTAACTTTGTACTAGACGATGGAATGGAAAGGCAGCAAACATGCCTGTGGATGGTTTGAACGTCACGGTCCGAAATCCTGATCTACTTCTCTGCGAGGAGGGAATGATCAAGAAATGCATTAAAGAAAAGGAGAGATTCAACATGAGCACTGATGTCTACGCATTGGGCGAATTGAATCAGACGTACAGCGTTAGAAACCAGAAGGCTGCCTATATCGAACTTGCGGGCAGGGTCGCCCTGTTACTTGAAGTTCAGGATGGGCGCTATGCGACACCTGGCATCCTGATCATGGGCAGCTGTATCATCTTCAATTTCTTTGACCGAGGCGGCTCCATCTCTACCTATCCCCTTGATATCCATCAATTTCCCGAAGAGTTCCTTCGGATCCTTCTTGGGATCACATTCTCTGACAAGGTCATGTTCGGTTTCGACACCACCATATATTCCACGGATGATGGTCAAAAAGCAATCAAGATTGTCCAGCAAGACAAAGAGCACCTGATTTTCGTTGATACGCTGCTATTTTTCTCAGGGATATTGCATGGCCGAGGGACGACTGTGTGGAGCAGTACGAGAACCACCAACAATAAGCTACCGGAAGTTGTCGTCAAAGATACATGGGTAGACCCATGGCGAAGGTATACCGAAGGCAGAGTTTTGAAGGTATTAGAGACGGCTGGAGTGAAAGCTGTACCTAGGTTAGTGCATGAACAACAAGTTCAAACTGAACATCCCGTCACACGGCAGATCATGAGCAATTCGACTCACATCCTGCGCACACTTATCCCTGCCGAAGAGCCTTCCTACAATTTACGCGTCCTATCGCGCATAGTCTCAAAACCAAGAGGGTTCCCTATTTTTGAATTCGAGTTGGTTGCTGAACTTCTCGTCGCCCTAATCGATTGTTTAGGCGGTGAGTTCAAGTCGAATCCATACATATCTGTATTCGGCACTGGCTTACTCCTAACAATCCATCGAGATGCACATAAAATAGCTGGTATTCTCCATCGAAACATCAGTCTCTTCAATCTCTTTCTTGTCCTAGCAACGCACAGTGATCTCGATGTGACCTTTTTAGATCAGATACTTCAAGGACCCGAGCGCACACGAATTCAAGAAACAATACGTACCCTCCCTCGCCGTGGTCTGTTAGGTGATTGGGGGTATGGTATCCCACGAGCGATTTGGGTCCCTCTTCAAGCCCTATTCCTGGAATCCATGTTATGGGCCAAACCAATGTACTCGCTGAGAAAGACTTGCGTGACACGCACAGTGTTGTTATTCCTGTGGCCGACCAACCCTTCGCAGAAGGTTGGAGCAGGTTTGTTGACGCAAGCCCGCTTCAACGCACAGTGAGCTTTCTATGACATGCCCGGTGTGCTTCATTTATCTGATATATTCCAGGGAACATGTGCCTGGATGGCTGCTGAACTCAGTAACAATGGTCCAGGGAAGCCGGTGGTGCATAAAGCTCACCACGATTTAGAGTCATTCTTCTATATACTGCTTCGCGATTTGTGTGCTGTATGACAGCCCCGGCCACTTCAAACCCGCCAAAACTCTCGCCAAATGCTTTGATCCTTTCTTCGCCATAAGCGAGCCCTCTATAGTCAAAATTGTCACGATTCAATCAAAATTCGGTTGGGATACATCTATGATGTCCTATGTCTCGCCGTTTTTCCGACCTCTCATCCCACTTCTCAACAAAGTACGAGCGGAATTCATTATGCTGATCGGCTCGCAGCCGGCAGTGGATTTCACGCACGACAAGTTCATCAATTCCATCGACACGACGCTCTCGAATCTACCTGACCCTTTTTGGCCATCATCTCAGTTAATCATGCCTGTATCACCCCCTACCACCTTCAGGATGTCTGGAAAACCATCCCTCCAATACCGGGTCACTCCAATTCGAATTCCAGATTCGTCCTCGTTGAGCCCCGCAAAACATCGCATCGAAAGTGATGCGGAGTCGAGCTTGCGGCAAGCAAAGAGGCATTTGCCTGCCAGTGGATTGGGTGTGTCGGGTTACGGCGTTGACACAGAGGTGGTGCAGTGAGGCAGGCCAATGGCTAAAAAAAACTGGATGCAGTTGTCGTAAGTACATCCTTCAGGCTATGCTGTGAATCTATTGAACCACTGCAAGAGTCTACGTGCGTATTCCTCTTTGGCAAAGCCTGAATAAGAGGGCAGTTTATAAGGTGGTGTGGACAACGGATCTATTGCGCGAAACGGAGATTTGACTCCAAAGAACGTACGCTGGGTATCATCCGAGAGGGTCCCTACGTGTGCCGAATCTGTGTGTGGTGCCGCTGAAGACTTGGCAGTAATACTGCGCCTTATTATTGACGAGGATGTCTTCCGCCTGGCGACCGCTTCGGTAGGGAAGGCCATATCAGTTTCTAGACACAACGGAGATCACGGAAATCATGTTTATGGACGCTCAAGTTGCAGGATGATAATCAAGAATCGAGTCATTATCACCTGCAAAGCCAAAGGCTATGGGCGCTGAATCTTAGGGACATATCGTTAGTGTATGCTCTCGCGAACGAGGGTGTTATCTGACCGACACAGCTTTCAATGAGCGATGCATTGAGCTATTTGGTGGCCCTATCATAGAGTCTTGAAGGATGAGCAACGGCGGTTGTGAACGTCAGAGGTCAAAGACGGGAGCAATACCGTTTTCGAAGGAAAGATGGCTCACCTGCTGCGAGCTTGAACGCCAGGTAGTTGGAAAGGGCGAATACGTACGGAGCCCCGAAACAGTATCCTAGAAGAAACCAGAGTAACGGGACGAGATACCAGCTGCAAAATATTTCACATCTGAGGTCGTACCTGATCCAGATATTAAGTTGGTAGTTGCGAAACAGCCTTAAGAGGATGGTGTTCGCTCTAACAGTAGCGTTGCCTGATTGTCTCGACCCACTTTTGGACGCACTCGCGTGCTCCATGGAAATGCTGGCGATCCAGCTGCCTCTGCTACTTCAACTCATCCAACCTCTCCCCAATTTGAGAAGTAATCGATCCCCGAGGATGGTGTAGCCTGTTCATTGCGCTGTTAACTCGGAGGTAGTAGGTCTTGATAAAAAAACCATGGCCACCTTTGGAAGTAAATCATGTTGGCTGTTGATGTAGAACGGACTGAACACGTCAGAAAGGTAGAACAGGATCTTTTTCTGCCCATGTATGCTCATATATGTGCGTTTCCACGCCGACAATGGTCTCTGTGTGCCGGTAGGACATGATATAGGACTCTTGTGGCTGTGCCAGTTATGGCACTCTTTCTCCTTTTCACCGACAATTCATATCGATGTCAAGGGTTCGTCTATTCCTACTCTACTCTCATTACATACATGATATCATTCAGGCCCCAGCGAGCTCAAGATCCAGATATAGATCAACTTAGAAAAGGCCGTCCTCGATTTGAAGCATGCTATTGCCGAGAAGTCGGACGTGGAAGCTGATCGACGAAGACTGATCTACTGTTTTCCCTTACACTAGATCTCGATTCTGACCACAATCTGATCGTGGAGGGTGCTCAAGGCTTCCAGGCTGAAGACCAGCTGTCGACGTAGATCCAGTCATCACATATTATCCATATGGTCATTGGTCAAGGGAACGGCGCGTGCAAGGTCCACTGCTAACCACCAGCTCAGCATATCCCCACTGCGCAAGCTGGCCAGAACCCGTCTTGTCCACTGACGTTCCTCAACAGCTACACGGGCCACGGGGCCATGGTTGGGTTGAACCCAAAGTTCGCGGAGACGGGTGTAAACCAAAACGACCCCAACATGGTGTGTAGTTACCTCGCGAACGCGAGCAGCATTCACAATTGACCGACAATAATTGTCCCCAGTTTCAAAATACATATGATGCAATCGCCCGAGTTCCTACAACAGCCAGGCCGTCTCCCCAGAAGGGTGTCGACGGCACAAATAACGCCATCGACGTTGCGAGCGCCCAGATGTCTGACATATCGTCACCTATGTAGGTCATCGCGCCGTTGGTGATCATTGAGGTCGAAGGGGAATTCGGCATACGATGGTCGCAAGTGCATGCTCAAGTGACGTAACAGCCGCGGAGCAAGACGGTGAACCGAGACCGCCGAGGTTCCTGGTGAGGTGATGGAGAAAAAAATCGTGTTGTCCGAAATTCAGCGAAGATATAGCACCCGTGAGCTGGTGATGAGCACAATGAAGGACGTCACCTAAGGAAGCTAGATAATCAGCCTAACGTCAGTCTGTGTTGCAACGTTTGAGAGCTTGCATTCTACACCAGGAAGGACAGGGTGAGCCGAAGATTCTGGCCCTATGAACTACCCAAGTAAACTGGATCGATGACCATAATACAGTATACCTCGAGTATTCGAGTGGATGATTCAAGCAAGGTCCGCAAATCCAACCTGTAAGGTAGTGTAATCGAACAAGCTGTATACGCCCTGCAGGAAAGTGACTCCGATGACCCAATATTCTATGTCATATAGTAGTTAGAACGAGTACAGCTATCATTATATCGAGCAACGCAAATGGGGCTCGGAGGCGATGGACTATGAAATCTCACCAACGGGCGAGTGTTCGGCAACAATGGCGCTGAAACAATCGGCAGAGCCTTCCTCAACCGGATAAAGCCTGAGAGCTTCCGGGGAGATTTCAAACGACCTGCCACCGAAGGTAAGGCTCACTTTTGGGAAAGAGTCACAAGGAACTGCCGGCTGTCGATTAAAAAAATAAATTTACCAAACGCCGCGATAAGAACTCACGGTAATAGAAATCAAAAATTCCGTCTGGCTCGAGGGTACCGCCAAGGCGTGTGTATAATTCTGAAACCTGTATCCTGTCTCCGAAGATGTAGTTTGCGCCGCTGTCTAAAATAACAGGCACATTTTCCAATACTATATTGCCATTGACACGAACGTCATCCATGATTACTTGCCAGAATCCCTAGATAAAATCCAACGTTAGTAACATCCATTCTCATCTACCATTTTAGCTCACGGGTTTGGTTACTGGCATATACGTGAAGTGGCCATTATATAGCATGCTGTTTGCTCCACCAACGTATAACTCGGCCCCAGAAGAAGTGAGTTTTAATGAGAATGTTGGATTGATTAGTATATTTTGACTGACAAGCGATGCGAACAGCGGATATGCCCGAAAGGACGAGACGGAAGGAAAGGCCAATCCCAATAAACCATCTGCATGATATTGATTGTTGTGTAACGGAGAAGTGTATGATATCGCAGAGCCAAAGGTCTGAGGGTCTGCCTGGCTTGGCGTCAGGATTCCATGGCCATTCTCCTGAGCGATGTGGAACATACGGTGAATCCAGTGATCGTTACATTGTCAATATATTGATCGCCTTCGATAATGGTCCCATCTCCATATACGAGTTGAAAAGGCTGGCTCTGGCTCTCCGCAGACTCGGACGAATTAGGATCCCAGAGGTCGCGATCTCCAGAAATCCCAGTGCAGCCCGTCCTCAGCACCCACAAATCGCTGTTTTGATCTGAACAAAAATGGTGCTATGAATCAAAAGAAAGTACATACGCCGCACCAGTATCGATTTGGACTGTGACGATGATCAGATTAAAACATACATGAGAATAATACGAGGATTCACCACTTAAGGTCTTGGGAGGAGTGCCAATCGAAATCTTGCCCATCCAATAAGTATTGTGATAATTTATCAGAGGAAGGCCAGCGCCACGCTTTTCGACTCTGGACTCGCTGCGTTTCACAGAGAGAGGATGCGTCGTCCCCATGTTCATCTCATAATTTTCTAGACCTGTAAGGATCTTCCTAAACAAAAAATGGCTAAGCAGACAGGTGTACCAGCTCATTCGACCTACTCCCTGATCGATATGCCATGAGAGCCGATGACATCCAGATTAACAGTTTTTTTGTCGGATTCCAGAGAGGCAGAATGTCTGGTAAGCGGTATAGCCATGCCACCCGCCTTGCAGTATGGTATAGGCTTCGCAAAGGCCAAAGAAAGCAGTCTGCCAGCGACTGCAAAAATAGCTATCGTGATAAATCGCATTGTATGGGAATGATAGACCATCGGTGAAACATTCACCTATCGACCTTTAATAGCGAGAAGCCAACAAATCCAAGGAATAAATTGAATTATTCTGCTGAATGATGGTGGTGTCATCTGAGACAAGAACACTGTGCAAGACGAAACTTGAACTTGTTTGACAAAACAAAAAAAGTTCCGTACATAACCTTTTTCATAATAAATTTTTGGGATAGGCTGCCGCATAAATCGCATCATTCGATGGGTCTAGGCGGATCGCCTCATTTAAGCAGCCTATAGTAAAATTAGACTTACTCTTGGTACGTGCCAGAAATGAAGGCTGGCAGGAAATATTATGGACGCATATCGAGGATCTATCATTGGCATGAAGTGACCGGAATCTTGTTCGAGGCCATGCACTTGAACTTGAAGGTGCTGAATTTGGCATTCTAGGCTAGCCGAGGCACGAAGCTCTCCTAGAATTAAGTCCGTGCATGAGTAAGCGAGGTAGCGCATTCTTTTGCTTCTCGCCACCTCACAGCGTCAGTCCGTCGTGCGCCAAAGCTTCTGCTCGCGCACCCTCCGTCTTTCCTTTTCACTTTCCTTTCACTCTCCCGCTTCGCGCCCTTCTTTCCTTACTTCGCGAATCTCTCTAATTCACTCCACGGATCCGCCTTCGCACCGCAATGGAAGACCCCAACCTCACCGTCATGCCGGACTTCGCTGACCCCCAGTACGACGAAGAGCGACAACCCTTTCTAGACGCCGGTATAGACTTACCGCAAGCCGCCGCAGCTCTGCGCAACCAGTGGACCCGCAACAACAACCTTGCCAAAGCTGCGTGGCAGCAGCAGCGACAGGACGCAGACGTTGCAGCCGAGGCTGCACGAATCGACGCAGCGCAGGCGCAGCTTCAGCAGGACGAAGAAGCATCGCAGGCCCTCAAGGACGATAAGAAAAAGTTCAGAACGAAATTTGCCCCCATCCCTGACAGAATGGCCCCTGATACAGCACCCATCTTACCCTCCCTCGTCGCCGTGCGCAAGCTCAAATCCGGTCTGTACTGTGAGCTCTGGTAATTTTCCAATGCCAGACTGGACACTTCTGAAAGGACTCTGGCTTATGCTGTTGACAACAACACTTTATCTCTCCTTCCTGCTGGTGATGGGTCACACGCTTTTGTGCCCACTGCTTTTGCCAAGGACAAGTGTGCACCTGTCCAGGACGAGAACCTCACCTTTGAGCAGTTTGGGCAAGCCACAGTATGCATGGTTGCCACCATGAAGTGCAATGGCTGGCAGCTTGACCACGTCAACATGCACATTGCCTTCTGGTCCAACATCAAATGGCACAAATGGTGATACTCATGAGACGATTCCAAGCAACATTCACTTCTATTCTACCAGGCAACCCAGCATCGCCACTGGCACGCCTCTATTGAAAGCAATGAGGCCTTTAGCCTTGCCATAATCAACGATGTCGCCTTGAACAAAATTCACAAGCGTCTCACAGCTAAACTTGACTCAGAACAGTGGGCTCTCATGCAGACCAAGTGCAGCCACTGGCAATCTGAACGTGAGACATGGCAAAACGTAAGTAGACCTTTTGGCATACTTTTCTGCACAACTCATGATTCCTTCTTTCTTGCACGCTCCCCCCCCCCCCCTCTTTTTTCTTCTTCTCCCATGCCAATGCACTTGATACATGCGTCCAATGGTTCACTACACACGCATAAACAATCAACCATTGCTTGTGCATTCACTGGCCTGCCACATGTGCACAAACCTTGTGTCCACTGGCACACCACATGCACTCCCCTGTGTCGCTACTCCTCCACGCGCATTTGGGCACCGCATGCAGAGCTGACATCGTCAATCGGACAGATCGTTTGGCATGGCATCCCCAGCCCCCAGCTCAAACCATCTTTCCCACACCAGATTGTTCAGCGGCTCCAAGAGACACAGCTCTCCGCCCTGCGACGAACTCCCACCACACAAGAGGAACCGGTCCTTTTGCCTGAGTGGACCATCCTCCCACACAGACGACGCTGCACAAACCTTATCTGCCTGCCCCGTCTGCCTTGGTCGTCACAAGCATGACATATCCAGATGCAACGCCTCTCGCACATGGGATGACAAGCATGGTGCCGCCACAGAACGCATTGGGCCCGCACTCTTCACCAAATCAGGTAAGCAACTGTGCGCTCTGTGGCAGAAAGCAAGAGGATGTACCGAAGCACACAAACCCCTCCATGTCTGCTCGGGCTATGGAGAGAGGACTCACGGTGCCCAGTGTTGCCCTCGCACAGACAGACCATTTCCCTTCGACACCTTATCAAGTGGTGGCTTGGGAGTCTGATCTCCATGCCACCGGCCTCTTCCATCGTTTCATCGACGTCCCATCAGGTTTCCGGAATGGCTTTCTTGTAGATTTTCCCTCCATCTCCTCTACACAGTTACCACCTAATAAAGACTCATTTTTAACTCATTTGGCCGAGTTCCATAAAATTGTAGATTGAGAACTGAATGTAAAAAGGTACATAGGCCCCCTTTCCCTAGCAGATACCATGTCATGCATTGGCCCCTTCCAATCATCACCGCTTTCCATCATTCCCAAGCCAGGTAGGCCGGGAAAATTTAGAGTTATCCAGAACTTTTCCTTCCCCTCATCACCATCACCTTCCTTTCCAAATTCATCCATTAATTCTTATGTTAACACTAATCATTTTCCTGCTACTTGGGGCAAATTTTCCATAGTCTACCTTCTGATCTCTTGTCTCCCACCAGGCTCCGAACTGGCAACCAGAGATGTCGCAGAGGCATATAGAACACTGCCTTTACATCCGTCCCAATGGGCTGCCACAGTCATCTGTGCCACGAACGATACGTTCTACATTGACACATGTGCTGCGTTTGGCGCAGCCCCATCGGCAGGTCTCTATGGCAGAGTGGCCGATGCAGGTGCCGAACTCATGCGAGCACAAGGCATCGGATGCCTTGACAAATGGGTTGACGATCACATCTTCGTCTAAGTCAAATTGACACATCTTGCCGCTTACAACAAAACCCATGCCATGTGGGCCTCTCAAATCATGCTGTCAGGCACAGCCAAGCAATCAGGTAGCCGCATTTGATATGCTGGCACTAACATACCAGGCAAGTGCACAGAGGAGTTCAACGAAACCTGCACATTTCCTCTGTGAAACTTATCGCACCAGTCACCATATTCCCGGCATGACGCTTCCTTCACATACAACCTAGACGACGTTGATTGGATATCCTACTGGCTGGGCATCCCATGGGAGCGCTCCAAAGAGCAACCATTTGTGACATCCACCTCTTACATCGGATTCCACTGGGATCTGAATGCCAAGACCGTTTCACTCGCTCCTGGCAAGACCGACAAGTATCTGGCCACAATCAATGACTGGCTATCCCGCCCGACACACACCCTTAGAGATGTCTAGTCCCTCTATGGCAAACTACTGCACACCTGCACCATCTTCCGTGGACATGCATACCTAACAGGGCTAGAGCACATGGTGCGTGTATGCCAAGAAAAACCTTTCATGCTGCATCGACCCAACAAAGCCATTGAAGTGGATTTGTTCTAGTGGATTGAATGTTTAAAGAACGGGGACGCTTCCATTCCCATTCTTCCACCACTCTCCTTCACCGACATCTCCGCCTATTCCAATGCCAGTTCTAGCGTGGGAATCGCTATTGTCATCAGCGACCACTGGCGAGCCTGGTCACTACACCCCGAATGGTGCATGATGCAAGGATCCAACCGCGACATTGGATGGGCTGAAGCAGTCGGTTTCGAACTCCTGGTCCGTGCCATCGATGCAACCTGACCCTCCACTCCCCAGATTATCGCATATGGGGACAATTCTGGTGTCGTCGAGGAATGGTGGAATGGTAGGCATCGCAACGCGATCACCAACCACGTCTTCTGGCGCATCCATGATTTCATCTCTCAAGCAGCTCATGTTCACCACATCTGTTCCCACTACATTCCTAGCGCACAGAACCCCGCAGACGGACCATCCAGAGGAATCTTCCCCTCCCGCCATCTTCTCATTCTGCGCTTTAGCCTACCTCTCCAGCTCGAGCCATTCCTCACAGACGTCGAAGACCTCCCTCACGAGTGCATCCCCACAACCTTTGCACATGCTCTCCTCCCTCAGAGCCATAGCAGATCCCCCATTCCTCCCCTCAACACTCGCGAAGAGGACAAATTCATCCATTGCAAGCTCTTCTGCTAGCAAGTACCTCGCGGGTCCCCGCTTCAACATTCCACTTCCATACATCACATTGGATCCATATGTGAATCTCACCCTCACCCTCAGCGCTCCCCAACCTTGCCCGTACCATCCTGACCTCACACCACTCCCCTCGCTCCTGTGACCTCACTGCCAGGCCAAAGATTACCTTCGCCTCTGGTTACCGAAACCCCCCGCCCTGCAGAACGCAAACACCATGATCACACAGGCCATCATTTCAGAAGACAAGCTCAATCACGTACTGAACATCATCGCTGCTTCCTGGACGATGAGCACAAAGGAGACATATGGAGCTGGGCTTCTCGTCTTCCATGTTTTCTGTGACCTCAACCAGATCCCAGACACCTTGCGCTGTTCTACCATGCAACCCCTCCTATTGCACTTCCTTGCCAGCTGCGCAGGCGCTTACTCAGGGTCCACCCTCTCCAACTTCATAGCAGGCATTCGAGCATGGCACCTTCTGCACAGTCACCCTGGCTCATTAACAGTGAGGAAACACACCGTCTGCTCATCGGTGCGGCGAAACTGGCACCTCCATCTGCCAAACGGCCGAAGTGCATCCCATTCGAGCGAGACATTCTTCTCCTCTTCCTCATGTACATGGATCTTCATCACCCATGCGACGCTGCCATTTACGCCTGCATCATCACAACCTTCTACACGGTCTCCCGCCTTGGTGAATTCACTGTCCCCACTCTCAAGAAATTTGACCCGGTGTTACACATCACCACGTCACATGTCTCGTGCACCAAAGACCACAACAATCTAGACGTCCTCATCTTCAGGCTGCCAGTCACCAAGTGTGCGCCGGCCGGTGAGGACACACACTGCGCCCCGCTAACACATTTGACCGATCCCAGTGCCTGGCTAGACAACCACCTAAAGATCAACAATCCGGGACCAAACGACCATCTCTTCGCCTGGCGTCACGGTCGCGGCCTGCGCCCGCTCACAAGAATGGAGGTAACGAGCCACATAAAAGAATTAGTCTGAACCTTCAGCCTACCAGACCTCAAGGGTCATAGCCTGCACATTGGTGGCACGCTCCACTACCTCCTCCAAGGCATACCCTTCGATGTTGTGAAAACAATGGGCTGCTGGTCTGGAGAATCATTTACACTATACCTCAGGCGGCACGTGCTCATCCTTGCCCCATATCTTCACGAACAACCAGGCACAGTGCACCACCTTAATCGCATCACCATGCAGCTGATTCGCTAAAGTAAGCCCGCTCCTAATCCTCAGGTGAAGCTTCACTGCATGCGTCACAGGCTCCTTCAGGCTGGGTTCACAGCTCGCTCCAAGACTTAGGCAGTGCCTCAGGCCAGAAAGCCCTCCAGGTTTTCGCCCACACCACTTTAGCTAGCACTTCCCCTAGTTATCCGTTCATGTAACTACCTGTTTCTCATACTCATGATGAAGTGACAGCGCGCCATACGGCAGCAGCTGGTCACCTGAAGACTAATCTAGCAAAGGGCTAGACTCACCGAAGGTTCAGACGGAGGTTGATGTTAGCACGTAGTGGTTTGAGTACAAGATGC
>JBBPMR010000685.1:0-16084 GCA_038090415.1 Rossbeevera mucosa | reverse complement strand
GCGTGGTTTTCTCGGAAGTATTGGAGTCCCCATGGGATATCCGACTTACCTCGGTGTCCGAGATAGAGGAGAATCAGAAGATAAACAATCATGGCCGTTGCGGAAGAAGAAGCACTGATAGATTTCTTCGTGTTTCCGCTGGTGGTTTGTACAGATATAATACAAATAGCAAGGCTGCCAAGTGATTCTACTAGTATTGAGATGATCAGCCTGGCCTGGGCAACCTGTAGTGATCCATGGCTTATGTAACTGAATTTACTAGCGTAAATATTTGGTCGCCACACTTCGAAATCGGCCCTTTGCTTCCGCCGGGCAGTGACTCGTCATCACCAACAACTTACAAGCCTGTACGACTTTATCAATCAACTAATAAACCTCGTAGAATCATTTGGTTAGTTCTTGCTTCGAAGATAACAAATGGATTTTCTTAGCTGATATTCCGGAGGTAGATGACTGACGATCGTCATGCATTGGTGGGTCCAGCAGGATCTTCGTACACGTACCTTCTAACCTACCTGGATCCATCGACTGCATCAGTGGCTGACTGGTCAAGATGAGTCAGTTGAGGTGAACCAGCGTGCATTGATCGACAAAGTCCTCGCCCGCTATTCTGGCGAGTTCACTGGTGAGCATTCTTGGCGGTGTCCCTTCATGATTTTTTCTAACTATGATTAGTATTCCGGGAGCTCCTGCAGAATTCAGACGATGCCCGGTCATCTTCAGCTGAGATCCGCTTTGAGACTGCTGCATTCCTACGTCGGAAAGTGGGTGGGCAAGGAAATACCGATGATCTGCCGCCATCCCTCCCTGACCTCAAGTCGACTCATGTATGAGCTCTTGGTGCTACATCATCGTTTGCTACACTCCCCTGCTGACCTATGTCACTCAAGGTTGGCCAATGGACATTTAGAAATAATGGGATCACATTTAGAGACGAGGATTGGTCACGACTGCGAAAGATTGGTGAGTAAGCTTTGTTTTTCATTTGAAATTATCGTCCTCAAGCGTTCTCGGCGATGCTCTAGCTGAGGGGAACCCTGACGAAGAGAAGATTGGCGCATTTGGTGTTGGTGAGCATAAATATTTTCTTGTAGAGACGTATTAATTACTAAGGGCTTTATTAGGTTTTTATAGCTTATTCTCGGTGACCGAGAATCCATTTGTGTCATCTGGAGGTACGTTTTTTCTACATTATGCCGGAACTCTATGATTCAACCTGCTCCAGGACATGGAATGCAATTCTATTGGAAAGAGAACAAGGATCAGGTATTACTATTGCATAGAAAAGTGATTTCTTCCTAATTCATTTATGTCTTAGCTGAACGTCCGTCGCGGTGATCTTCCCTCGAAAGGAGTCGCAGACCCGTGGACAACGTTCGAGATGACGCTACGAGAGGCCAGTCCTATACCACAACCCTTCGATTTCATGCGGTTTCTTGCATCTTCAATCACCTTCATGGTTTACTTGAATGATATCGGCGTGTACTTTGATGAGCATCGCATCGGCCATATCCACAAGTCATCTGGGGTGCCTAAAAGCGTCGACCTTCCTAAATCATTGAGACGATCCAGTCCATTGAACATCATGAGTGTCAAAGGTGTACAATCCCACCGTGAGTCTTCTCCGCTGAGTCAGTTTGCTTGCTGAGCACGGAATATACTTTTAGCCATTCGTACAAGGGCAGAGGTGATGGATGCTGTGTATACTGTTGGGACCGAGAAACGCCCATTATTAGATGCCTCGGAACCACGTCGGCCCAAGGGTGGCTTTTTCTCTTCCCTGGTTTCAGCCTTTACAAGCCAGTCAGCGACGCCACAGTTTGAAAGTCCACCGCCACCGCCACAACCTCCCAAGGACCCAATGGCATTACACGAGACGAGCGTGACTCTCACTGTGTTTATTGCAGAAGTGGATGTCAAGGTGGATAAGAAACTTTCAGCAGAACTCGTCCGATCTACGAAGAAAAATCCCCCTGCACGACTCAAGTTTGATTTGATTTACGTAGGTGTTCCGCGCTATCTGTCTTCGCAGACTCATCGCTTTTGCATGCGAAGACTGGAAAAGATGAGTATGATCAGAGTCTTGCCGACGACAAGCTGTCTTGCGGAAGTATATTCCAGGGTCTTCGTGCGGACTTGAATGGGTTCGTAGTGACAATGTTTCCTATGCTTGCGGACTGACGCTGTGGTAGGGTTGGGCATACACGCATATACATTGTCTGTGTTGATACTTTCTCGGTCCGTCTTCTCCATTTTGCTGATGTTCGCGTAGGGACACGCTACTGCCCAAACAACTGGTGTTGGTGGACACATGGCATCCCGCTTTATCCCGACTGTTGAACGCGAATCTATAGATCTCGTGTATGCGTTTATTTTTCCTTGTGACGCATATGCTGACATAGTCTCAGTGATAAGAATGTTGCAGGCAAGTGACTCCTCGTGACATCTTCATACCTGCTTAGCCTGCTCTAGTTTGGAATAAAGAGTTATTATATGTCGGAGGGTTCCTGGCTCGCTCTGCCTATGAATTGGAACTGTCCAACATTCAGAATTTATGGGAAGGCGCCGCCAAATCAGGCACACCAGACTTCCGTCCACCACAAGAGTTGGAAGATTGGCTTCTTCAACGCTTTGTTCATGTTCTCAAGTTTTTCACATTTCATCACTCCACTCCCTCATCGGAAGTATCGCGTTTACTGGAAACCTCGTTTTATGGATGCTCCACTTTGCCTTTGAGGCTTCTCTCGTCTGCTGGTATTCGCGGAGCTTCTGATATCAAAGAATTCGACCCTGTTTTCTCGAAATTCCTCAAACATCTTCCGGTTCTACCACAATCTGTTATCCAGGAAGGTTCCCGTACAATCAAAGCCTTGCAAGCTCAAGGCATGCTCTCGCCTATAACCTTCGTCGATGTCCTGCAAGAACTTCGTCAACACCCTCTTACCGAAGAGGAACTCATTGCTTGTCTGAAGTGGTGGATTGGCCTGAAGCAAGATGCTGACATTAATATGGCCCAGATCCGTGTGCAGTTATTGAATGCGGCAGTCCTCAGCGGCGCTGACGGAAGAGTGCTTCCACTTTCATCGGTACAATACTTCATCAATACCAAGTCGCTTGGTACCCACATTCCAATGGACGGACCGCTTCCCATTACCCTCATGCCCTTGAATATCACCAAGTATTTTACCCCCTCCGAGTTGACAAGCTTCAACTGGTGCGAGTTCACTATCATCGATTGGTTACAACATATTTCGCAACCGCAAGTTATGTTGGCAAACCCAAATCACGACTTCACCAAGTCAATTGACTGGGCCGAGCGCGTCCTGGCCGTTCTCTCTCGTGTATGGTTCTCCTTGTCAAATGAAATGCAAATTTCGGTGAAGAAGGTGTTTTCTGGCAAGAAGTGTATTCCGACCACTTGTGGTCTAACATCCCCAGAACTCTCGTACTTCCAAAACACAAACGTGTCGTTGTTTAGCGACCTCCCGTTAGTACAATTTCCTTCGGGTCTTGCTATTAAGGGCCAGATGGAGAAGTTGCTCGCATTCATTGGTGTTCGAAAACATGTCGATCTTCAGCTTATTTTTGACCGGTGGGTCTTCGTGATTTGTTCATTGAAAGTATGATTGAACATACATTTTCTAGCATGGTGAAGACGGGGGATTGGAGCATATCTGATCTCGTAGGCTATCTTGTCCAGGTGCGGGATACGCTAACTCCGGAGGAGTTCGCCAGATTGGCATCAACGGCGGCATTTTCCAAGGAGGGCCCCCCACCGGCCGCGGGAAAGAAAAAGACACGATATTGTGCCCGTGACCTTTATGAGCCTGCGGACATCTTTCGTCAATTGCAACTTCCCGTACTTGACTGGGGCGAAAAGCCCAAGTGGCGGAATAATTCAGAAGAAGGTAACTCCCATATTTATTTTTCTGTTTCATTTTACATGACTGACCCCATGGCTTGATAGCTAGGCTTCTCTATCGACTTGGATTGCGTCGCTTTCCACCTTTGGAGAGTATAGTGACACAGTGTACTTCCTCGGACGCCAGTGTTCGCACGATTGCTTTCAAGTATCTTTGTGACAACATCCCATTTAAATACCCTGATTATGATCCAAACAATTTTGGGAAAATTGCTTTTATTCCTTCAGAAGGCGAAGATGGCACCCATTTGGGGAAACTGGGAGAGGTGCGTTGCATTTATAATTATAATGGCACTTGACCAAGATTAACGTTTCTCTACTCAGGTATTCTCTGGAAGTCAATGGAAAGCGCTCGGTTTCTCAGTTGTTCAAGACAAATATCGAGAGGTCGCCGTCAGTAAGCTAGGTATACAACCTCACCCCCCTACCTCAATGCTTCTTTCCCTGCTGGAGAGAACCCCACCATCCAACGAAGCGACAGCGCGACAGTGGTTTGAAATTCTGGCAGATCGCACTTCGAGTAAGCACCTCCATCTCAGCTAATTTACATTCCCTAATGGAATGTAAACAGGTTTCACCCAACCCCAGTTGACTACCCTCTCAAGGTTACTGATTGTTCCCACGAAAGGAACAGGAGCTCAACGATTACGATGGCTTGCACCCAGTCAGTGTTACCTAGGCGATGGTACCAAGGGGGGATTCCACTCCAAGATGTTCATCTTTGTGGATTTCGGGCCTGCTGCAAATAGGTTTTTGACTGCATGTGGTTCAAAGAACGAGCCATCCATAAATGAGATTGCGGATATATTAATTTCCAGTCCCAAGAAGTTCTACGAGCTTTCTGGAGGCTATGAAAAGTATGCGTTCCCGTTCGTCTTGTTACTTAGCTCTTCTTAATTGGCCCCAGTTTCCTAGTAGAGCTACGCAATCTAGCCGTTAACAGCCATGCGATCGCCACTGGAACCATGAGCAAGATGAAGACATCACCTATTCTACTCGGGATACGTCGCCAGAAAGTTTCGAAATCAGTCTTAGACAAGATTTCTCCAGATTGGGACGAGGAAGGATGGGAGGATCTGCACGATCTGCGGAAACCTGGTGAAATTGTCATTGCCGACGATACGAATGCCTACCAGCTTTTCGGTGATTCCATCTTTGCTGCACCACAAGAGGACCTTTTGGAAAGTGCGCACTTATCGGGATTTGATTGAACGTATTTCCACTAACCACATGCGCACAGGCTTTTACGTATTGCTTGGATCGCGCCGTTTGAGTACTGTTGTTCGAGAGGAGTACAAAACCTCGAACGAGATGTCGGATACGAAGACTGCCTCTGACGTTCGGACTCTCGTACTCGAGAGGCTACCCCTATTCCTTCACGAGCATACACACACTCGCACAAAGGTGTCTCTTTCGTGGCTTTCGGGCCCGAATAACTTCAAAGTCAAGATGTTTTCAAAGCTGGTCGTTTCTAAAACGCTTGATATTGGCAACGGAAAGACGACCCGCACGCTGGACGCATCTGCAGCTGCAAAGCGTGCCGGTAGCGGTCCGATCGAACTGTGGCTCTCCTATGGTACTCGGGTAGACATGTACGAGTAAGTTTCCGCGTGTTTTGTTGTGTAATATGGCACTCATCCCACATATCCAGAGTTGCAACCTCACTATGTAGGCTGCTATTTGAGAAGGCCAAGGTCAACGATGCCCTTTTGTTTATGACGATTCTTTCTACCGACCTGAAGGCATTGAGAAGAAGGGGATACAATGGTGGGTGTTATATAGACGCACTTCGCTACATTTCGCGGCTGATATATATCTCAGTCGACAAGATCTTAAGGCAACAACAAGACAAGAAATTAGCTGAAGAAGCAAAGAGAAGCCGCTACATTGGATCGGAGCCATCCGATCCTTCGCCGACCCAGCCTTGGGGTCCACAACCGGTGAGAGTGAATCATGCTGAATCAATTGCTGCGCGTTCGAGGTCACCCGCGGGGGGGCCCGGGTTGCCTGGTGGCTGGGACTCCGCACCTGGTTCATCCCCACCACCGACAATGACACCCAGTGATATGACACCAAATGCACCAGAGGAACCTGCGAATGAGAATGAGCTGGCAACCACAAATTCACCGATTCTGCCACCTACTCCAGAACCTACTCCGGAACCCACCAGCAATCCCTACCCTATTGGCAACGCTCTGCAAAATCTGAGACGCAAGCTTGTTTCACATATGCCCTCTTCAGAATCTGTTAGGTCTGGTCCCTCTCCTTTAGGCTCACAGTACGTTTTGTCCTTCTTTGGGAAGGAGCCCTCCCCAACCCTTTTATGTAAGGAATACGCGACAAGTGACGCCTCGGAGTAGCATTCGTGCGTGCTTTGTACCCTTTTGCTTGGCACGTAATCTGATGAGTGGAACGTACCTAGGGGCTAACGTTGACATGGCGATCAAGGCGTGTAAACCTGAAGAAGGAACATTACTCCATAACCGGAAGAGGATGGAAATGGTGAAAGAGTCTTTAGACGAGGGTTACTGTGATTCGTCTGGTCAGGTCGGTAATCTGGAGCTCCTTGGTATGTTGGAGGTCGTCCATCCACCTTTATTCAACTAAAAATAATCGGCTAGGCAAAATGGGAGATATGAGAATCTTTGCGACTAAAGGTGAGGCGAGACGGCTGGATCAATGATGGTTTCTAAATTACCGAATGATAAATAGATGTACCCGACACGCACACGTTCATCGCACGCAAACGCGACTCGATTGCTCGGTTCATCCACGTTGTTACTCCTCTTGCTCAAATATACAAACTCCCGACGACATCGCTGCACATATTCTGTGATATGGCCGGAGGGTTGATTGCGTTCAATAGAAATGGGAGCATCTTCCTCAACTTGCGCTATTTCGAGGCGTGGCGTGAGTGTCATCGATGCTCTTTATTTGAGCGAGATAATGATCTTTTCAACGATAGACGACCAGAATGTCCAGACAGGAGACCAACAACAGGCTCAAATATCGTGGTCTGTACACATCTCACACCCACATTCGCTTCAGTGGCCAATGATCCTTTTCCACACACTAGGTTCTTCACGCTTGCCCACGAGATCGCACACAACCTCATCGAGCCTCATAACTCCGAGCACGAATTTTACTTCTCGGCAATATGCGAAGCGCACATGCTTGCACTGTCGCGGCTCATAGGTACCGCTGTTTGATACAACGGGACAAACTCGGGAACTTTATAGCATACTAGTTATCGTCCTTGGTTACGGGTAATACCGAAGAATGTTGCGATAGGTGTTCCGGTGAAGCTTCGTTATTCATGTGTACTTGGAATAGACAGGTTGCGTAAGGATGACCCGATTCGTTGTATTGTACTATGTCTTCAAGTCTCTCCGACAAGAAACGACGAAGGCGTTCTGACTATCCCTTCTTCCTATCTTATTCTACACGCTGGTTCGCATATCTCTCACTTCCTTTCCAATCTACTCTTCTGTTCTAACCTTGCGTCCGATACGACCTCTTTATTCCCAACATCCTGAAGGAGCGACAACGACCAATATGCGCACGTTAACAATGCCATTTATTACCACCTCTTTGACGCGGTCATCAACACCTACTTGATCCAACACTGTGGACTCGTACCAACCCAACCCGATCCAGACGGGTTGAACCAGATCGGCTTGGTGGTGTCGTCATTCTGCGAGGTAGTGTTCTCTCAGTCCTCATCCTCTTTGATCACAGCATGACGGCCACTAGTTTTTCTCTCCGCTTTCATTTCCAGACGTCCTCGATCTAGGCTTGAGAGTGGCACGCCTTGGAAAGAGCTCGGTTACGTATGAAGTTGGTGTGTTCAAGTCTCTGGGAAAAGATTCGACGTTCAAAGTAGATGCATCTTGGAGCGAGGATGCCCCGGCTGCCGTAGGTGGGTATACCCACGTCTTTGTTGACAAAGATTCTCGTACGAGTGTCGCTATGAACCCGAGGACAAGAGTTGGCTTGGAAAAGTTGGTAACCGATCCAAACAGTGGAGCAAAACTGTAGGGTCCGCCATATGCATGTACTAGTATTATGTATACCACCCAGGTGAACGAAAGATTAGGAAAGTATTATGGATTCCATCTTTATGCATGCATGCAAACAAACTCTACTTGCCCAGCCGCTGAATCCACCCTAGCACTCCACCCCGGTGCACAACGTTGCCAGGCTTCAACAACGGTGTGTCTTCTGTCACAGCTTCACCCAGTTCACCCTCGATCACTACGCTCACGTCAACCTCCTCCTCTTCGCTTGGTGGGCCATCAACGGACATCTCTGCAGCTTCGGTGAGCGGTCGTCCGAAGTCGTCGATGCCAAGACGACGTTGTCGAATTTTCCACGCGAAACACATGACCAATAAGCATGCTTGCATCATCGATGAGACGGCAAACATCATCCAACCTGAAATCAGATATTCAGTCATTATTAGCAAAGCGGTCGATAACAGAATGATTGACGTACTCGTCCAGTCAGTCCCCGGTCGCATGGCAATCGAGACGACCATGATAATTCCACCCGGGCTCTGGATCACCATCATAGGAATACTGAGGGCGCCGACTAGCTTTAAGCGATATGTTTGTATCAGCTGCGGTGTGTATTGCACACATGCCAGTACTCCTGACGTCACGCCGAGGAACGTAGCCCAGAGTGTAACCTGAGGTGCACGAGGCACGGTGGCATCAGGGGATGACGGGAAATCCGCAAGTAAAGTAACCGTCGTGACAAAGGTGATTGCCCTGTGGTTGAACAGGCATGGTGATAAGCGGTGCGAAAGACAGAATGGAATGCGGGGACACATACAAGTGGAGGAAAACAATCCAGGAAACGATGACTGACAAGCGCCACTCGTAGCTCTTGAGTTTGGTGCGAATGTGGTGAATGGGTCGCGCGTCGTGGGTGTCAATGTCTAGTTGGATATATTTGAGGTTTGGAGGATAGTAGAGCATATAAAGAACCAGACTAGAAGGAGAATGATACCCGGCAGAACGACAGGAACTCCAGATCACGTACATGATGCTAAACAAGAACCATTGAACACCGACCTGAAGTATGCCAGCGGTTTGCTCTATGCACTTGCCAAGGCTCTGGTGGGTGGTGTCAAAATACGATGATGACTTGGGGAAAAAAGGAGGGTAGCATACCACTTGAGCGCAACAACGTATGACAGGATATTGCAGCGTAATCCTAAAAGCAATATGTGACATTCGTCGCGACGATTGAAGACCTGTCCCACATACATATTGAACATGGCTGCTGCTGACGACGTACTTCCGAGCAGCAAGAACCAAGGATTAAATCCAATGGAGGTGCCAGCCCTAATTATGCGCAGATGCTAGAAACAACGTCGAGCGATGATGATGCACATTATAAGGATGAGAGTCACCTGCGGTAAATAGGACAAGAAGAGTCCGAATATTATTATGGCAGCGAGTCCATCTGCTGTCCAGTCTGATTTCTGTGGTAGTCGTTAGCCACGCAAGACACAAGAACTTTCCTCGACCTCACAAATTCGCATGTGAACATCGTAAAGTAGTCTCGGACGTTCAATGTAAAGGTCCGACCAATGTTGCGTCGTCGTGGAAATAAATTACATAATGTTAGAGTCTAGTCTAAGTCATGGATCATAGTTCGTTTCGTTTCCAAGAGCGAAAGAGCTAGAGACTTTATTAAAATTTTATATTGTTGGTCTGGATAACTCTCCCTTCAACCATGTCAGCCGAAGCCCAGCTTGAAGCTCTTCTTGAGATCATCAATACGTCAGCTCGTCAAGCGATCATGGAGTACAAGGAAGGTGGTAATGACGTTCCTACAATCCACTCCAAGGCTTATCACCCCATCGACTTTGCTACCGATACCATTGCGCTGAAGAAAGCTGTGAGGTCGCTCGAGGGTGCATGTCAGCAATTATGTGCCTTGTTGGCACCACCTCAGCATACAATGTTCAACGTCAGTCATATATACTACCAGTGTTTCAACAAATGACTGGGTCTCCTTTCTATAGTTTGTCACATCCTTTGAGTCAATATGTGTGGATGTCGTTCTGCGTGCCCAGGTGGCGAATGTGTTAGAGGAGTACCCAAATGGTCTTCATGTGGATAAGCTTGCGAAACTGGGTGGTCTAGAGAAGGGAAACCTTGCCCGCGTGTTTCGTTTTCTTGCGACCAAGGGATGCTTCTCTGAAGGTAATCTAATCCCCCGTCTCTGTACTCACATCTGGTGTTTTGACCTTATTTCCGGCTTCAGTCGAACCCAATGTGTTTGCCAATAACCGTCTGTCTCTCATTACAGTTTCCAGTTCTCACACAGGGGCTCTATTACGAGTCACCCTCCGCATATGGCACCCCTGATATATGTGCTCAAGAAGAAGGACTCTGAGGCTAGTTATTTTGGTTTGCTGGACAAGGTAAACTGTTTCCTCTTTTAATCTTCCATCAACTTGACTTCATCAAATTTCTAGGACGAGAAACACAAGGTAGTCTGCTTACCCACAGACACTCCCAGAGTCTCCCAGAGCCACAGATTCCCACAGAGCCCTAGACTTTGGGAAACTGGACAGACTGAACTTGCCTGGGGAATCTAGGACATTGTCCAGCTCTGTCCAGCTCTGTCCAGAACAAAGTGATTTGCTGATGAGATGTGGATCATGTTCAATGCAAAGGAGTGGACACTCGATGAATTGATTACGTTGGGGTGAGTCACTGGCTTTGCTCTATCTTGACCTGTCCCGTAGAACATTGCTTACCTTTCATTGTTGTTGTACTAGGGCTGCATGTGGCCTGCAGTTGACAAATGTGTACGACCTTGGGGAGAGCGTAGTTTTGGAATTCGGAGTGGCTGACTGACGGTCTAGAAATGCTAGCGATTATTCCCAAGGAGAAAAATATATATTCCCAATTTTCTGGAGTTGAATCTAGGTTTTGTACTTGAAGAGAATTACAACCCTTGACAATTGATCACGTGAGAACTCACCCGTCGTCCGATCACGGCCGACAATTTTTGTATCTACTACACGCCATGTTCCTCATACAACTTGCGCGTACAGTTAACGGGGCCTCTGCATCTACGAGCGCCACCTTACTTCGCTGCCGGTCGTCTTTGAATGACAGACAATCCAGGCGTACTTTTTGTCAATTCATTTCGCGGTCCCTGTTGCCACCCACCCATGGTTACCTCTGGTGTCGGATTCCTAATGCACTCTCGCAAAGACGCATGTTACACGCCTCTTCTGGTACAAACACTCTTTCCCATCATGTTTTTTTCTGTTGACTATATTCATCGCAGTACGACGACATGGAGATATCACGCGTCCTGTTCCCGGCACTGGGTTCGTTTTTCTGCACCCTGAGTTGGTTTTCGTAGCTCTCATCTTGCCCATCAGTATCACTCTCCGTTTCAAGGACCACAATGGGAACGCCATCAAAACAATCGAAGCAAACGAAGGCGACGACATTCTATCCCTCGCACACGAATGGGATATTGACCTTGAAGGTACCTAGACCCGTCACCTTCGCGAAAGGCTTTTCCATTACACATACCTTCTTTCCAGGTGCGTGCGAAGGCTCCATCGCTTGTTCGACTTGCCATATTATCCTTCCACCCGAACACTATGACCGTCTTCCCGAGCCGTCCGACGACGAAAATGATATGCTCGATCTTGCTTTTGGATTGACCGATACTAGCCGTCTCGGATGTCAAGTACTTGTCACTCGGGACATGGATGGAATGGAGATTCGGCTGCCCAGCGCGACGAGGAATATGTTTGTCGACGGGAAGAAGCCTACGCATCATTGAAGATGGCATAAAGAATAGGGGATGAGGAATAGAAACGGTTGAGGGACCTATTGCGACTAACAAAATTAATGACGCTCAACTCAATACCTAGGACGGCGACTCAGATAGAAGCTGCAAGGAAATTTCTAATCGCATTGTGAATATCCTGCAAACTTTCTGGCTGGCCTTCCCAGCGGATTTTTTCTGGTGTGAAAGTTGGTTTCTTTGAGAGGGGCACAGGGAAACATGCTCATAGCGTATAACAGCCATAGTTTCAGGCATGTCACTGGCTCAGGTGGATTCTTATCGTTCTGAGTTCGCCCGTGGTCGGTTGCTCATCTAGGACGACCTCCAGTTCTTACTTGTTGACTCTTCCCTTTTCTTCCCACCATGCCGGATTTCACCAGGCGGATTGCATTTGGAGAAAACGTGCTGTTCAAGTTCGCGTGAGGCGAGTTCGTGTCCACCATTACCACCATTGTGTCGCCGACACACGTATCCAGAATTTTTTATGACTGATTCGGGATGTGCGGACGCCGAAGTAGTGATCCAATGTATGTACCCAAATGAGCATATGATTCTGATCTACTGATACCTCAAGCGACCGTCCTGAATTTGGATAATGGTGATCATGGAAGCTACGCATTTACAAGATGACTTTGGGAGCGTTGTGAGGTCATTTGTCTATCGTCGATTTTCAACAGTCAGTGTAGATTACAAGGTTGGATGTATTACGAAGGGTGGTTTGTGCAAAATAGGAGAAACAGCGCAGTCATTTCTACATAGCACTGCTTTTACAGCAAGTGGAGGTGGCCCCCGGGGAGTGCCTGTATTAATACTAATACGAAGCACTTGTTTACAGGATGTAGTGCCTCCCTAAATAAGGCAGTGTGACAGGATGAAGCACAGCAACTGCACTGCCACCGCCAGGCCTACTTAAGACTGAGTTTGCGTAGCCTACGCAAGACCGCCACTGTGGTCCTCTCAGCCGCGCACGGCGTCTTTATTGTCAACAGTCCACCCCGTCATGCCATCCTACTTACAGCGCAAGTACATCGACCTCATCCGTCAAGCATCCTCAAAATGGGTCAACTGGAATCCCCCCCATGAAATTCGGGTCAGTTTCATCATTGATAAATAGTGGCTTCGCAATTCGACTCAATCAACCCCCCATTCCGAAGGTTGGCTCATTTGGTATGGTCGACAAGGAAACTGGCGATCTGATCGTGGAAGGGAATATTTATGATCCCGAGTTCCAGGAGGAATTGGACAAGCACGATGTCAAAACAAGCATGGCGAACTTCCCTCCGCTGGAAGGTCCAGTCGAGGGCGATTTCGTCATCGCCTCACGTGGAGCCACCCATCAGGACGTTGATTCGGACAGCGCAAGGTGCGTAGTGATATTGGATCACGATATAGTGTGATCAAGACCACAAAAATTATAGTGAGCTTCCCGGCATTGTCAATGCATCATTCAAGGGACAGTGGTTATTCGAACGCGACAAGCGAGACGCTGTCCTTATCATGCACAACCCTCGTCAAATCTTCCTTCCTCCAAACGTAGTGCTCGAGCAACTGTACAAGGTCGACAGGCTGGTCAACAAGCACCTCGTGACGAACATTCACGTTTGCCCTGCGTATTCAATGTACCTCTCAGACAAGTGTACGGTCTCCGTTTCCCTTACTCACTCGTCCACTGGCACTTTTCTGATTATTCTGTAACACAGCTGGTGACAAGGCCACCCTCGCTCTCGTAGCCCGAGCGCCCGTTGATAATGCCGGCGGTGGCTTTACTTGGCTAGTGAACGCCCAGAATGAAAATAGTATTTTTCGTAGGGACTCCGATGAAGCGGGCGACTACAAATTCACACCCCTCTACTCACTGAGGCGCCCGATTAAACGATACAGGAGATTCTTCAGGGATGCTATCCGACCTGAGCCAGCCGGCGATGGGTTGTCAGTATAGTTCACTATATCTACGTGATGGGCCATCTTGACTGAACCTACTTCAGGTGGTACAATGACTCCACACCTTGGGACCCACTCGATGAAGATGGTATAGAGGATCCGTTCACCGCGGTGGGTGTGGATTATACAATTTGTTTGATAGCTTCTCATGAAAAGCGATTCAGGAGGTCACAGCTGTTGACCCGTTTGCCCATGTCACACCACCTGGTGTGATATCGTGATGAGATGACTGTACTCAACTCTGCACTTGGCGTTTCTGTGTGTTCCTAGTATACGACCATCGATCAGGCGACCGGATGTACGAATTTGTAGGCTCAAATACGATGTGATGGTCGATAGAAAATTTGTACTAAATCTTCTGGTTTGAGGAATGAACAATAAAGAGAGTGAGCACTCAGTCGAAGGAGTAGAACGACTATATTATGTACCTGAAGAGAGTGAGCACTAAGGTACATGTTAGCGATGGTGTGAACGAGCGTGATTAGCAGCATACCTCAGTCATTTTGACTGAGGAATGTACGGAATAATCCGGAACTGCAAGTAATGGGTGACGTGGGAATGTTATATCAGAAAGGAAAGCTAGGTGCGGCGTATCTCAACACTCCCCCTCAGCCAGCATCAGCCCGTAGACGTAGTCCGAGTAAACGTACAAGATGTCTATGTGTTTCCGTAGGTAGTCCTTTTGTGAAAATGTCGGCGGCGTTTTCAGCCGAATTGTTGTGTTGCGAAGCGATTTGTTTGCGCTCGACCTCGTCTTTGATCCAGAAGTATGATAAACGAGTATGGCGCATTCTTGTCGACATCTCATCCGGCGTGGTTAAAATGCGAATTGCGGCTGTGTTGTCGACATGTAGCGCGGTTGGGTGAGTTTGTGGAAATCCGAGTTCGACGAGTAGGTTGCGGAACCAGAGGATTTCACGTCCGACGTGAGTAGTGGCATAGTATTCAGCTTTGTTGAGGCTATGGCTATTTGGCGGAGGAAATTGGCTCAGACGAAGTGAGGCGGGGACGGAGCGTATAACTGTGACCTCTCTGGCCTCCTGTCCCCTTAGGTGGTTGTCTCTTTTATAAACGAAGCTGGGACGATGGGCGGAAACGGAGTATCAGCAACGGGGATGTGAGGATTGATTCTTATCGAGTGGGACATGAGAGACGTTGACGAAGAGTCTTGTTGCTCGGGCGAGAGAGAAAAAAAACGAGAAGAGAAGAGATGTAAAGCTGAACGTAGAATCCGACTCCTACAACGAGGGCGTCTTGCTCTCTGCTTGCCGATAATAGGGGCGGGGCAGTTGTAATGAGCTGAACGACAGAGACGACGTATAGGGACAGGGACTCGAGGACGAAAAGTCGGCGAGTGATGGGGAGTGTTTTGGAATAATGTTAAGGAACAGCTCAAACGATGACTCGCGACACTCGAAAAGAGGACGAAAGTAAACGAGTAGACGACTCCTTATATACTGGGCATAGGCATTTAGGATAAGAGGTGACAACGTTACACTACCTTCGCTTTTCTCAAGGAGCAACTAACCGCCGAAGGTATATCTCATCCCTGGACCCATTCCTCTCCCCATTGTTGGCATTTCCGAATCTGATTAACAACACAAATCGTTCTCTTGCGCCGTTTGCGCCTCAACTTTTGGCAGCCGACAATAAAACTAGGAGTTTCTAACAAGGTTTCCAGGCCCGTGCTTTGTTGTTGTGCTGTCTTGAATTTCACCGATGCCACTTTGCGTCGAATGTAAAATGAAAAATATGTACTGGTGATCTAAACTCTCCTATGATGAGTAGCTACAAGGAGTCGGATCTATTGAACTTGAAAGATGGCAGAATGGTGAATCAGCCGGAACATAACTCCGATGGTCTCGCCTTTTTTACACAATGTCAGACTTTCAACCGTTAATGGTATTGAATGTCCCCGACCCGACTCCAACTTGAATGACCGGCGACTCGGCGGCGAGACGGTTTGGCCATACACTTCCCGATGCGAGCTTTCTGGAGATGAAGAAGTCTGCGGCTCCAAACATCTGAAACCTGTTTAGTCACTCGCTTTCCCTAACTTGAAACGGGGGGAAATGGCACGCCAATTCTACCACCATAATGCCGTCATCGTCTCGTCATTTCCGTGGCCATGTGACCGATTGCGCGCGGTCGTTCTATTACCACAGAACCGTTCAGTTCTAATGAAAGGTGCCATTCTTTCTGGTATCCAGTGCACTATCTCAGGAATTTCGACCGCGAATCAAAACAAATTCTGCGTTGATATTGATATCCATGCACTGTGATATCGTTACTCGCTGCCAACGATGGCACCCGACAAGCTACATGTCCTTGGATCGACGACTTGAATCCTAAATGCAGTCTAGCTGTCAGCTTGCTGACGGGTATTGTTCT
>JBBPMR010000684.1:0-16089 GCA_038090415.1 Rossbeevera mucosa | reverse complement strand
TAGGTCTGTCGCACCGACCGAAACCACCCAGAAGAGAAGGCGACGTTTGTGATCGACGAAGTAATAGTGCCAACAATTTCTATTGTCCACATTTAAGACAAGCTCTGTAAGATCGTCCAGAATAACATTGTTGGTCTGGATCGCTTGCAGGATGAGCGTCGCAGCACAAGAAAGAACTCGATTTTCCTTCTCGCTGACACCGATGTCGCTCTCTGTGAATATACGCTGGGAAAGAGTTCGAGAGAGGATCCAGTTCTGAAAAAACCTTACCAATTCTTCGTGATAGAAGGAAATATTTCCTTCTGGATGAACCCATCGTTTCCATCCATGCGGAGGTTGTGGCAGTCTGTTGATAACTGTCAAGGGGGATATGGGACTCTCGGACCAGACCAACCTACTTAGACACAAGTTCCAGTTGCCCTGCGGGGATGTCAAGAGGTCCGGCAGCTGGCCTGTCTCAGGAAAATGAACGGGAGTTAGCATAGGATCTGAAACACAGGAACGACGACCCCACTTGTCCGGACTTGGCTCATAGCGCTGCGATCCTCCCTCAGGAATTGCAGGAACTGTCCTAAATTGAGAGCCACTTGAAGTGAGAGCATGAAATCTCGGAAGGTCATCCCGCCAAAGAGTACCCAACACAAGCGTGGCCAGAGTTTCGCGGGCCATTTCTTCCTCCAACCTGGTGCGTTCTGAAATTCTCGGGCCATTTCCCGTCGGCTGACGGTTATCGGTGCTATCCGTCACAGGGGCCATACAAGCATTGCATCGCAGTCGGTGGTTCCCCGACTGACCACTACGAACTGAAAGGCTTAGAATGAACTTGCATAATGAAGCAAACCAGTTTCGAAACACAAGTGCTATACTTCCAACAGACACACGGAAGCGAATGATAAGCGACAGCAGAAAGCGAGGTCGCACCGAGTTTGTCGGTGACAGCATTTTGGCGGTGGTAGCAAGCGTGACCGTAGTAACAGCCTCCTCACGTACTGGCTCACCCCTGTCACGGTATGCTGCAGGAGGCCTTTTTCATGTTACCAAGGCCTCGCTACTAGTGTGTCTTTCAAGGCCTTGATGTACTTACTAGTATCTGTTTATGCTTGCCAAATGATTTAACTTCGATGGAGGGCGTGGCAATGACCGAGTCATCTAACGTCTGTTTTTCAAGTTGCCATCTTATCGAAGGAGGTTATTAGGACTCAGATTGCGGTGCGAGGCAATGAAAATGTATAGTGCCACTGATGCATTGCTAGATCGGACATGCCATTGATGATGAGCCGATGAATGGTATCGGCGTAAAAAGACTTTCTGAGACTCGGATCTAATGTCGTAGAAATCGTGCACTGCTTTGATGCGATCGATTCAATATTTCCGTATGATATGATCAGAACATTGTCGTGGCCTGCAACCCCTGATAGAGGATGACATTCGTTACAATGTTTCTAGGTCTAGATCTTGCATTGCTACGAGTATTCAGTGTCAGCTGTTCGAGAAAAGGTGAAGCGGAAAGAAGAGTGTATATTCCAGAGCACGAATGTACATGCAACCTCTTATCATGTATGATGAAGGCTGACGGCAATCACATCGATCACCCCGGATATGTATCCAATTTAATGCTAGCTTTCGATATCCTTGATCACGCCGAGCTGAATCACCTCCACATCATCTCCTTCCATATCCATCGTGTTTGGGTCTTCATCTTTATCTGCGAATGCGATCGTAGACCTGGGGATGTCTACAATGGCAGTTGTTCGTGATGATCCAAATCCGTTGTCGATCCCTCGCCATTGGTTTTGATGGTCACGGTCATAGAATTGTCGTATACTGATGATGAACCGGGGCATTATAGCGCAAGCCAGCGAATAACAAACAGAGTTGAGCAGGTACATCAGATTCGTAATTGCTGGAGACTCAGGTCGCATAACCCCGAGAATATTGAAAAGTAAATTCCTGATTCAGGTGAGAGCTATGAGTTTCTTTTCGAGAGGGCGGAAATAAGAGGAGAGAACCAGAAGAAACGTACACAATAAAGTAAACAGCACCTTCCCTCACCAATAACTTCACAGTGGACGGCTTTGTTCTCCATTGTTTCGTCACTCTGTACATCTCGACTGCCTGCTTCACCGGCGGAATGACAGCAAGAATTAGTAGTGCGGTCCCGAGAACAAACCGAGGGATTGCTCTGTATATCACAAGATAGGGGAACATGCTATCCGTATAGGTGCAGAAGGTACCCAAGCTAGGTAGTTGTTGTACTTTCACTGAGCACGAAAAGGGTAAGCAGGATGACCATGCGCTCAGAATATCACTACGAAATATACCTAATAATGTCCTACCGGGAAACTCGTAAATTCCGTCCCAAAGAAAAGTGACGAAAATTTGGGGGATATAAATGAATAAGAGAATGCTAAGGACCGTCTTGGATTGTTTCCACATGGCATAAACACGCCAAATCATTACAACTTGCGAAATTAGCACGCGGGAATACATGAAACTATCCAAGCAGGTAACTCACGATCGGCGGCAGCGATGAAGACGGCATATGCCCAAAAATGCACAATAGCTATTGCCGTACCTTTTAAAGTGGCATCAAATCTTCATCTGAGTGCGGAGAGACGCGAACTTACATCTATTCCACTGTTAATACAACGATAAATTTGACAGAAAGAATCTCAATTTCTTACACCTGTTGCATCGCAATATTAGCAATCCTATTTGTTTGTCAAACGGAAAGCTAACATTGATAGAGCCAGGAAGAAGACTACTACGATCTGAGAGTGAACTTGATGGTTAGCCTGAAACCATTGGGGCCAATGCAAGTCCACGCACTGAGTGCAGATGTGCTTGAGGATGATTTTGAAGTCAGTAATGTATTCGAGCATGACTGGAAGAAATTCACATGATCCAGCAAAGACCTGCAGAACGGATCTATGGGGTGATTAGCTTCGAACCCCATATAGCAGCGTGAAGACTAATGCGTACGACAATAAATAGCGTGGAGATCCAAGTCCAGTTCCTGCACTGTCGCACCATCTTCAGAAATGAGGCAAACCGCCTGCAACTCTAACTAACCCAAACATAGTCTATCTTTACAACCCGTTAGCCACGAATGAACACGGGAGAACATGGGAAGTGAATTACCTCGCTCGACAAAGTGAGGACTGGCCCAATGTCGGTGATAATTCGTTACTTCGGAACAAAATAGATGAGCAAAATGCTTACTCACGGTAATCATATCCAACAGCGCTCATCATCATGACTAGGGCAGCTGGCAATGAGACGAACCATGACAGGGACAATTGGTAACCGTACCTGCCGAATAGTCATATATCCTGATGGATTCTAGAAGGCCGTACGCTAGCACCATGGCACAGGTAGAAGGGAGGGAATAGAATTATGGCACTGCCAGTGCGACAAACCTGTTAAGAGACCATCGGATGTCGGATGCTGACTCGACGAACCCTGCATACACGTAAATCGTAGTTGCACCGCTTGGCCCGCGAAGCGATGGCCGGGAGTTAAGTAAGTGTCACTCTACGGTGTTGCGCCGGTCCTTGAGAAAACAGCCTCGTGACCTAAAAATCCGTTTGAGCCTGGTTGAGACAGCATGGCAGATATCTTTCCCCGGAGTACTAGTAGAGTCCAAGGATTTTACAGTGACGTATTCAGGTTCCCACGTCAGCCAGAATTGACTTCTTCTTTCAGCATCGCCGAACGAGGATGTCTGAGGTCAGAAGAATAGGTTGTCCGGTTTTCAGGTTACACCTTTCTCCGTCTGCTATCACTACTGCCTAGTACTGAATCTGCATCGGCTACGATGTAATGTCTTGTGCAGAATTCTATGGAATAGTAAGGACGTAGAAGCAAGCATCAAACACATGGTTGTGCCGAACTCAATACGGAATCGCTTGAGACAGTCCACTAGAAGGGTGATCCTATGCCGAGGGCGATTCCATGGATCTATTGGTGAAAATTTTACGAGCGGTGAGATGTTCAGTGTCATTTCTTTTGCTGTTCTAAGACTTGAAGTAGGACTCGGTTTCAGGCAGGTACTTGATAGTATAGTGAGTGAATGACAACACTCCCAACCCCGTCGCCCCGCCCATCCTCCCTCCGCTGGCCCTTCGTCACTCTCACTGGTACCGACCTCCCTACGGCATCAAAGGCGGGGTGTCGTGAGCGCCTCGCATTCTCATTTTGCGATCTGTCGAGAGTGTGCGACGCAGCTCCAACGTCGCCATCTCTCCCTCCAAATGCTGTTGCCTTGCCTCGTTCATTGCAAACGGCAACACCAGCACGAACTTCCTCCGCCCTTGTCGTGTCTCGCTACCGTCCCTGCGGAATTGAGAGCGACATGCCGTGGGCCGCCCGTGGCTAGTCAATCGATGCTGGACTAACCAGAGTGAGATATGTTCCTCGGATCAACACCAAAGAATGTGATCGATTACGGAACCATGGTCTGTCCGATGGCTGCTGACTTCCGTCATTCCGATTGCGCTCGACGAGGACCACCCATAGCAGTTCGTTCTTACCGCCTCGGAGGTATCGGAGATTACGGCATCGGCGCAACTCACCATATCCAGCGGCTGCCACTATGTATCAGATTCACGCCCCAGATCTTTTTCGGATAATGACCGACTTCACTCGAGACCCAAGGTACGGATCGATGCAGTACCTGGTTGCTCTTTTTTTCTTTCTTCTCATCTTGGAGACATTTCTCGGTACACTTGTCGAACCAACATCACAGCAAATACAAACTCGGAGAAGTTTTTTTCACACTGCAAACTTATCGACCGCACAAGTAAATAGAAGGCATTGCGACTGTGTCATTTTCCTTTCATACCTGATGGGTAGCAGCACACCTTGTAAGAAGTGCAATGGCAAGGGTAGCCATCGCAATACATGTTCAAATTTGAACATAAAGTATGCGCACTCATGTAAATTGATCCTCCAAGTCGAGGGTTGATTGTTTACCTGTCGTGCCTGGTATAATATAAGGTGCTGTGATGTGATCAACGCTGACGGAAGGCCTACACCGCTCGATGGCTGTGTATCCTCCGATGTTATGTGTTACCGTCGTAGCCCCATTTACATCTGACGGAGACCTTACCTTGTCCGACAGAGGACGACCTGTAGTGCTAGCACCACGGTCGTCAAGGTCCAATGGACGATTGAACACCTACTCGTTCCACTGTAGGAGCATATCCATTCTTCCATAGGGCACTCATTGATTGACCACGACCTCCGGCCATTATCGAAAATGTTTCGTTCGAGGCATTCCCGTTCCCTACTGGCCTAAGTTGAATGCCGTAAAGGTGGCGAGGCTCAGTCTGGTGCTCTTCTTCCACCTAGCTAAAATCGAGACGGCGGCGCAGAATCGGTTTGTTGTTTCTTTGAATGTATATTAGATACCTTCCGGACGTGCCGGACTGGAGGCGGCCAAGCGGTGTGGGACGGCGTGGTGAACGGACGATGTCGTGAGTCGTATAGTGTAGCAGAAATATTGAGGGCAGGGAGGAGAATACGTGGCATGGTTTTGGTTTTGGGAGCCCTTGGGGATGACCTGCAGAGTCTCATCGCCTGATCCTCTGGGAATGTATGAAAAGCACGACAGTCTCCCTTATTAGTACTGCGAAGCCGCCCCAGCTTTCTCCAGCAGGACCACCTCCTATCTGCTGTCCTTGATGCAAACATCAGCCTTCGCGTGGCTGGCTCACATTCACTCAATCTGTGCAAAAACAAAACCGAGTAGAGCGTCAACGTTGGACGTTGGGCTCATTGTATGCAATGACCATGCCAGTGCCACGGGCGCAGCTAACGCCGTCACACGGCATCTTGCAAAGATCAACCACGGCTGTCCGGATTGCTTGAACTACGGCCGCAGTATCATTTACAGGTGTTTTTCTGATGTATATACTTTAGCAGGACCGTCAGACAGACTGGAATCACAAGGTTCTGCCTGGTGCAAGCGCCGCTTGTACTTGTAGGTCCGTGTTTTGCGAGTTAGCCGTTTTTCAATTCACCGACCCCGGCGCAGCCTATTAATGGGTTTAGAACGCACAGAAAGGGCACTGCCCATAATAATGTCGTCCGGATTGGGCATTCGATAGCGCTATCGAACTGAAGCGATGCATAAAAACCTGAAGCTCTTTGAAGCCAGTCGTATTCCAAGCTCTTCCATTCACGATCAGTATGAGTATGTCTGGTCCTACCGGATTTTCTTCACCGTCCGTCCAGGAAAAACTGGGAACTTCAGCGGCGCCTGGTGATTTCGTGTACAGTAAAGATTTGGACCATGTCAAACGCCAGCTCGGAAGGCAACACATCCAAATGTATTGAATTATTTATCGTATTTCAAGCCAACACGCTAATGTCACCTGAACAGGATTGCAGTAGGTTTCTCTGGTACCATGTAGCATTGTGTGCTGAAGGCGGCACAAGCTTGCTGGGACCATCGGTACTGGCCTCTTCCTCGGTCTTGGACAGATCCTTGCGTTCTGTGGCCCTTTGGGTTCACTCTTAGTTTACACACACGTCTGTACTGTCATTTACGCGTACGTTCCGCCTATTCCTCGTCTTCTGTTCTTGCATAACTCGATCCAGGACCATATTATCAATCGGGGAGATGACAGCATTTGCGCCAATATCTGGGTCGCTATTGCTCTACGGCAAGTTGAACCCCATCTGATAGTACCGCTCCTAGCTAACCACTGGCATATGCAGTTGCGCGATGGCTAGACCCCGCCATGGGCTTTGCGGTGAGCTCAACATTACATATGAGGTGGCATCACTAATGTGGACGCTGGCAGCTTGGATGGGTTCGTGATCAGAGTGTTTGGTCCCTTTCTTGCTCAAATTTATTACTTCGCAATCTTTTCAGAACTATTTCTACGTGAGTCTCACAATCGTTTGTTAGTGCTTCCTCATTGAGTTCTATTCTAGTATGCCGGAACTGCTATACCGCTCGAAATCAGCGCCTTTTCTTCAATGGTCACGTTCTGGGATACCAACGTTGGTTACATTATTTTTAAATCTGCGTGTCGGTATTCATGGATCAATTAGCCTGATCACACCGCGATATACATCGCGGCAATCATTGTAGCGCTCCTTCTGATCAACCTATTCGGTGTCCGGTGGGTTTTCCGTCCTGTTCGTCATGTGGGCCTGTTTTCACTCCATCTATCAGATGGTTCGGGAATTGTAAGCTTTGATAGATGTCTCATTCGTTTGTGCTCATCATCCTCAGCGGAAATTGTCTTCTCGGCGTTGAGAAGTAAGTATTGACTGAATTTCGCAGTCCCGCTGCTTACGACAGTTTTGTAGTTATTCTTGTGATTGGTCTGGCAAGTCACTGGACCCCCGTCTTTTTCATACTCTTTTACTCATATGAAGTCAAGATAATCGGAGGCCTTGTGATCAGCCTCGGAGGAGGCCCCGATCATCAAAGGTGGGTTTCCGTACTTGTTTTCAGAATATTATTCACCTCGCATATTTAGGACTGGCTTCGAGGTGATTACATGCGGTGCTAACAGTGACTTTCGCTAACAACTAGAAAAGTACTGGAAAAATCCAGGACCTATGGTTTCTTGTATGTTTGATCTGTCGTTTTTGAAGAAGGCTAACAAGTTCACATCATATTTGTGTAGTATTCGAGCCCGGTGCTAGGGGTCGTTTCATTGGTTTGCTTGTTGCAATTGCGCCTGCGGGATTTTCAGTCAGCGGTATTGAATTGATATCTATGTAAGGTGCTTAGCTATGTTTCGCTTGACTGGGTCTTACCATGCATATACAGCACTGCTGCCGAAGTACAACAACCCAGAACAAATATCATCAAGGCAATGAAGACGGTGATATTCAGAATCGTATTCTTCTTCGTAAGTAGACTATGTTCCGTACATTTTCAGCCTGCTTTATCTTAGTTATCTGTAGATTCTTTCTGTGCTAGTGGTTGGAATGCTGGTTCCGTCGAATGATCCAGCATTATTGCAGTAATTAGCTGCCTTATCCTTCTGCCCCCAGTCTAACAGTTCTTTTAGATCTGGGGAATCCGCTGGCCAGTCTCCCTTTGTGATTGCATTCCAACGGGCAGGTGTCAAAGGTTTGTACTCTGGGAGTGCTCATTTGTAGGTTGTTCATGCTTTTTTTTTCGCACACAGTTCTCCCTGCCATTGTTAATGCCGTCTTGATTGTATGCGCTTTCTCTGCCACAAATACGTATATGTTTTCTGCATCTCGCGTCCTATATGGGCTGGCGGTGCAAAAGAAGGCACCCAAAATCTTCACGACATGTACAAAGGATGGACTACCCTGGGTCGCAGTCCTTGCTTCGGTATGTATTATCCTTAGAGTTTCTGTAATTTTCTAATCGACTGCGTATTTCCGGTAGTGGCTCTTTTCATTTTTGGCATTCATGAATGTGGCCGAGGCATCCGGGACAGTATTCGGGTATGTGATATCTTCCTCTTGGACGTGTTTTCAAATGAATCCTGTCTAGTTGGTTTGTTAGTCTAGGTTGGTGCCAGACATTCTAAATTTGAATATTACTCACTGGCTCATTCAGCTGCCATGTGCGGATTCATTGGGTAAGGTTTATTCAAATGCTCGGTCGTATCAACTATTTATGTTCTCATATTACAGTTGGCTTATACTCAATATAACATTCCTGCGTTATTGTAAGTTGCGCAGTCTTCGAAACGAAACAGTCATAACTACGCATACAGACTATGGCCTGAAAGTGCAAGGGATCGTTACTCGTGGCGTTTACAGGTCACCCTTACAACCCTATGCCTCCATGTGGGCGATTTTCTGGTAATTCCACCTGTTACTTACTCCGTTATACGCTTTGAAATCAATGCTTGCAGGATATTCTTCTACATCCTTGTCAGTGGTATTTCCGTATTCTGGGATTGGAATAGTGCGAAGTTCGTTTCATCATGTGGGTCTATGCTTTCATCTAGAATTACGAATGACCTGATGTACATCCTATAGATATCAGTTTGCCCGTATTTTTCAGTCTATTTGTTGGTTATAAATTCTGGTATAAAACGAAGGTGGTGAGTGCCGCCTGTTATCATCCCTTCACTACACCCATATGGACATGCTTTCATTTCCAATCAGGCTCCACTCGCTGATTTGGACTTTATATCGGTATGTAATTGCTGTTGGCTCTTACCATGCTATCCGAACTCCGTAAATAATTTTTTCAGGATATACCAACTCTTGTGGAAACTGGTGACGAAGGATTACTGTTAGAAAAACCATCTTTTCTAGTGAGACTGGGGGCTATAGTCTGATGAATTACTGCAGCATATGTTTGTTTTCAACTTTTGTTGTTTTCTCTCGACGTCGGATCAATAGATAGACTATTTATTAGATCATAAAAGATGATACCTTTCGGTTGTAGCATCACGAATCGCTATTTATTTATCCCTAGATCGGTTGTGTACTGACTAGGCTACTAGCTAGTAATATGCAGGACAATCATCTGCGTTTAATTCATAGCGATTCAGCGAGAACAACTGTTCAGTGTCATCCAGGCAACCACAATAACGACAATTTTCCCTGATTATCTGAAAGGATCTCGACTAGGGACAGGATGCAGGTGCGAAAGTGTATGCGATCTGCGCCTACTAAAACTGGTCTGAACAATCGTCCATGATATGTCACAACACACTCCTCACTACTGGTGCTGAAGTATGTAAGCTAGCTCTTTTCATTACTGTGCGTAGTTATGTACTCTCTCTGTATAGATCGTTTACTCACTACGCCGGACGCCCACACACCCAACACCCCGACATTCGGGAATGGTGATGGCACAATTTGGCTTCGCCTATTAAACGAGTCAAGTTGGTTAAACACTAACAGATTCGGCCAGATCATGACCAGCGTTCTGGGACGGGGCCAGCTCGTTTCGCAGGTTGAAGTAAAATGTGACTAGTGTCCGCCCCATTCCTTGGCTGTAGTGTCGGGCGATTTGCACGTATATCTCAGGGAACTGTCATCACGCTTGGCAGGCTTAAGACTAGCAAGAATGCACCGTATCCAATGTCATCCAGGAAATCAGCATGGGCAAGACGTACCAAGGACTCGGATCATGCATTTCATGGAATGGATTACACGATATATAGTACACGCGCCATGAAATGACGAGTCTTGCCTATTTTCATTCGGATTGTCTGGACCGCTCGATTTCATTCACAAACGCCTTTGGGTTTGGTTCCCGCCCCAGGAAATCCTGTTGCAAACCAAGTCCAGTCAAACATTCAGCGGCCGGCGCGTTCAAGCGAGGTAAGGTATCCAACGCACTTTGAGCAGATCCATCGCATCCCGACTCCCGCCGGGAAGGAGAATCTTGTCGCGATAAAGCTTTCCCAAGTTGGGATCGAGTGGTGCCTTCTTGAACACAGTCGAATACACGTCTACAGCAAACAAGCGAGTAGGCATATCTACGACGAATAGCTGTCAGGTCATTTCTCACTCGAGTTAGGATCAAACGAACATACCCATAGTATCCAACGTCGTATTCGCCAGCGATATGGCCAAATGCGCCCTGCGCAGGCTGGTCCACACTACGGAGGTACGCAATCTGTTCTCTCAGTTCGTTCCATAACATGGTATAGTCTGTGTTTAGATCCAAACTGTTGTCGTGGATTACCAGATCAAATGTGGAAAAAACGAGCTGGCGTAGATAAAATAACCCAGAATTGACGTAGCGCCTGGTATGGATGAGTTTCTAGATCTACATGCATATAATTGAAAAAGATATACCAACCTCTTGACGATCTTTGCAATGAGGTCATCCGGGAGAGGTTCTTGTGACTTGTAATGGCTGAACATCTTCTTCAGCACTTCAGGTTCCCAGCACCTACGATGCGATCGCCCCAAATCAGCCATCGTACTCTAGAAAACAGGATTATACTCCACCAGTTCTCGAGCATCTGGGATGGCGCCTCCGCAAAATCAAGTGCAATAGTTGTTCCGTGGAATCGCGAATATCGTGTCCGACTCAACAATTCGTGGAAGAGATGTCCCATCTCATGGAAGAGTATCGTCACGCCAAAGTGACCCATGAGTGCTGGTCGCTCCGGGGTTGGCTTCGCGAGGCTAGCAACTATGGCTGCCACAGGATAATGCCGTTTCCCAGTAGGAAGGTGATAACCTGGATAAATGCAGAATACACCAGCATGAGGGAATTTAGCCTCTACGCGTTGGCAGAGGAACACGGTAAGAAATGTAACATTGCATAATGTAACTCTAGTTTGCCACGAGGGAAAAGGTCAAGATAACAGTAGGCCGCGAACTGTTGTACATCTGTATGCATAGTGTGATGAAGAGGTACTGTATATGATAACTGTCATTGATAACTCACCAGGATGCCAGACATCCTTTGCCCCATCGTTGATCTCCATGAATTTGACCCCAAGAAGAGTTTGATATATCTCGAGAATGGCAGGGACGACAAAGGAAACAGGGAAGTATTCCTTGACAAGAGAGTCATCCAGGCTCAAATTGCGCTCGGGATATAGGCAATTATAACATCTATGAAACCCATATTATCAACCAAACACATACTGTGGATATCTGGCGAAACCGCACCTGCTGTCCCAATACCAAAGGCTATCATCGGCTGGCAAGCCCCACTTCCTATAATCTTCGTTCTTCAGCGTGACGACAGCCTCTAGTTCCTTCTTTCCAACAGGATCAAGGAATTTCTTGAGCTCATCCAAGAACTACGCCAGAATCTAGGTTACGCGATAGAGATCAGTAAATAATTAAATTTACTCGCCTCTTTGACGTTGGCCGCATTTTTTAACATCTTGACTTCGGTAGCATAATCTGCCCATGAATTATAAGACCTTAGCGATCTGCCTTCGGAGAGAGAGTATGGTGCTCAAGAGCTCAGTATTGACTGCCAATCGACCATCGTAGGCTCGGTATGCATCCCTACGCGTCGAAGGGTTGTTGGCACGATCAAACTTTCATCGCGCGATTAGAGCTATAGAAGACTTTCTATGACCATGTACAATTCACGAGGGGCCAGGTATCCCGTGTCTTGAACGTAACATCGTACAGTAACCTGTCACCTTCTGTTCGCTGTGCATACCCAGAAATCACGTCTTCTGGAACGCCGTCCAATTGCTCGCGTGTGAAGCTGACGTGGCCCTACGCGATCCATATTTCGTCGAGATTACCGATCGAAGCGTTGACTCACATTTTCCTCGTTTAGGTTTCTCTGTAATATATGCGTTAGCATCCCAACACCGAGTAAGCACAGTCACCAACTCTGAACTTCAAGCACGCGTCCGAAAGCTGATCCTTGAGAACTTTTAGCCTCTCCCTATCTTCCCTCTTCTCGAGCCCCAGACCAGTTCGCTTGCCGTCGAGTAGTATTTTCTCGACGAGTCGCTTCTGCTCATTGGTCAATTCCTCCCAGGCGCCCACCTTGTGCAAGTTCGCTTCGGACGTTGCCATGGATTGGTATAGGTCCTGTCGCATTGATTCCTCGTTGGCAAACTTGCGTGAACACTCATCGGCCGCGGTGGAAGCATCGCGTAGATCCTTGTTTGTCGAAACGTGCTTGTAAAAAGCGAGTGATTCCGAGATGCACTTGAGTTCGGCTTCAGCAATGGCGAGTGCAGACTGGATGTATAAATGCAGAGGTGGTTGAAAAACACGTTCGAACTTCCGAGTCAAGCAACGTGAACATGAAACTCACAAATACCTGAAGACTCGGAAGAGTGTGATGATTACACACTTAGCCTATATGTGTGGGTAATACTCACGTTATCGAAACCCAGCCAATGTTGTCGGCGACTTTCTTCTTCTTCTCTAATGCTATGGCGATGAGCTTGTTGACGTCCTCGACGGTGTGCTTCCAAGTGGGCGGTGGTTGGGGAGGCGTTAACTTGAACGTAGCCATCGATGAGTGAATGGGATCGTAGGGCGATCGACGGCATCTTTCTCGTCAGTGCGTATGCTTCAGTCCTTTCTACATGGCGCTCACGAGTCACGAGAGATCACCGAACACGGTATTCGGGTCGAACGGTGCATGAGCTCCCAAAGATCACTTGCAGTACAATTCTGATACACAATCATCTTCATATAACGTACACTGATGCAGTCACAAAACTATCATCGATTCCAATCATCATGTCTCCCAATCCACTAAGCTCATGTTGTTCATGTTGTAGGATAAGAATCATTCGCTCCGTACCGTACGCATCGCTTACATATGCTACTCTCTTTCTTGTCCGCTATCGCGAATAACATCTGCCGCGTCATCACGCCTCACCCGCAAGTTGCGCTCCCGGCACACGACTTTTCAACAGTTCAAGTTTCTTGGTCCAACTACTGGTATGGTAGGGGAGCGACACACAGGACCTGTGGAGACGATCAAGAGCACGATAGTACCTACGATGAAATGCAAAGGCTTGACCTCGCCGACATTCAAGTTCGTGCACCCCACGTCGATTTGTGGGTTGTTCCAGTGCAATATAGGCACTGTGATTTGGTAGCGATTCGCAAATTGAATGCAATTGTCCCCCAGGTTGCACGGTGTAGGTGGGCGAGCAATAGCCGTTATTTGTATAAATGCAAAGATTCTGTGTAGTATTCAGGCCAATGGATCAGTCTTGCTGGATAACATGGGCGTGATGTCACCTCACCTCGCCAATTTGGAGATTGGCACAATCCGGGTTGATCGACCGATTCAGGAGTCCAAGTTCCTCGCCATTAAACATAGAATTTAATGAGATTCTGGCATTAGCGTAGCGATAATCGCCTGCAAGCTTACACGGAGATGTTGAATTCTTGAGCGATATTGGAGCAAGTATCACCCTGGCGAGCACTGTAATATCCGGTGCAGATATACCTAGCAGGGGCTAGTAATTGGGTTACAAAAGACTGAGAAACAAGGTTGGATGACAATGTGAGGACATCTACGAACCATTGAGTAGGACGGAGCCAGTAATTTCAGCTTTGATAGCAGCTGGAAGAATGAACATGTTAAGTAGTTGAAGCGTAGAAGATTCAGAGGTGAATGGGGCCTCTCCTGTAAGATTGTGAGGTTTAAATAGGCCTTCAAGTCCGGAGATTCAATATTTTTACCAACACCATAAATATGAAGACTGACTTGAATTTAGAAAGCTTACGAAGTGCGCTGGTAGAGAGTTGCCAACGTTGGCAAAAACCAAGTCTGAGAATACTTAGTATTCGGTCGGACCCGATGATTTGATTTCAAGAAGTGAGTTTCTCAGTCGGTCCGGTGCCAGAATCTCCGAGGAGCAGGTTCAACATGTAACTCATACATTACGACCGCGAGAATACTTACCAGGACGCAGTGCAATGAAATCTGATCCAAAATTAATGAGAGTGTACTGTGTGGCGTCGCGCCGTCGCCACATAAATACAACCCAGCCTGCATGATTATTCGGTTCCGTTGCATTCCGAGATTTGGGGTTGTGGGGTTAGGATCGAAATCCTTGAATCGTGTCATTTTTTGGTAGGCCTGCCGCCAGGACTTGAAATTGTGGCTCTGATGAGATTAGCTCGGCTAGTAAATGATTAGATCAGGTACTCACCATCAGCAAGCATACTCAAGCAAGGGTTCCAACTGAGTTTCGAGCAATCCTGTCACATTCTTCGTCTTATTCGCATGCGGAGCTCGCTGCGCCTTCTCATCAGGATCGTAGATTCGAACATTCTACATGGCTCCCGGCGTTGCACCACTTCCTATTGAAGCATCCATCAGCTAATCAGAATGTAGCAAACCATCAGACGGCGTCACGCTGAGCGCTCCGAGTAAACTCGGTTCCATTGTTCGAAGCACAAGCACTTGCTGAGTTCCAGAAATTAACTGACGCCATCACCTTTTTCGTCAAGTTGGAGCACATGTGTGTCTTCTCTGGACAATGAAAGGGGTTACATAGATGATAGCGGTAACACGTGTAAACTGAAATGGACCGGAAAAAAAAACCTTGAACTGAATGTCCAGTGTGAAGAACAATTGATTTTTTTCATCCTTGGTGCACTCTCGCGTGGCTGTTATTTTCCATTCCCATGCCCATATACTGCGATGGAAGGGTTTATTCACACTTTCCTCGTTGAGGTCTCTCTGTACTATGCAGTATATGCGTTATAATCCCAACACCGAGTAAAGCACGGTCACCGACTCTGAACTTCGAGCTTGCGTCTGAGAGTTGATCCTTGAAAACCTTTAGTCTTCCCAGCTCGCTTGCCGTCGAGTAACATCCATCTTCACGACGAGTCGCTTCTGCTCGTTGGTTAGTTCCTACCTGGCGCCCATCTTGCACAACTTAGCTTCGGCCGTCATCATGGATTTGCATAGGCCCTCTCGCATCGACCCCTCATTGGCGAACGCGTGAACGCTCACTATCACCGACAGCGGTGGAAGTATCACGTAGTTCTTTGCCTGTCGAGACGTTCTTGGAAAAAGTAAGCGATTCTGAGATGCACTTGAGCTCAGCTTCAGCAATGGCAAGTGCAGACTGGATATATAAATGCAGATGTGGTTGAAAACACGTTCAAACTTCTGAGCCAAGCAATATGAATCACAAATACCTGAAAAAGAGTGTGTGATGGTTACGCACTTGTCTGCGTGCAGGTAATACTCATCATCGAAGCCCAGTTCATTCTCAGGGGATTTGACAATGTTGGCAACTTTCTTTTTCTTCTCTAACGCTGCGGCGATCAACTTGTTGACGTCCTCGACGGTATGCTTCCAAGTGGGCGGTGGTTGCAAGTTCAACGCGTTAAATAACACAGCCATCGAGGAGGTCTACTACGCAAGTGGCGTCTGCTGGCATCTTTCGGACACAGTACTACCGTGACTTTTTTTTTCCAAAAAAACATCCTAGCAATCCACAGCTACGTCAAAACCCACCTGGTGAGCGAAATCGGATTAGCCATTCTCTGTAAAGGAACTGGTTGTCTTGTCCGCAACGAAGTCTTTTCCTTTTCTTGCATTCTCAGGTCCCCTTTACTCTTGACCAAATTCATCCGATCGCGGACATTACACGGTCGGATACGTCATCTACTCTCACAGCGCCCTCATAGGCAAGATACTACGGC
>JBBPMR010000682.1:0-16125 GCA_038090415.1 Rossbeevera mucosa | reverse complement strand
GGAAGAGAGACAGGAGGGGTTGCGTAGCGGGGCAACGTAGATTCTCGGGAATGTGATTGAGATCGCAGAAGACATGGAAAACGAGGAGGCCTGCTCCGTATGTTTCTTTCGTGCTAGCTGTCCAGGACGCGGCGATGACGTTCAGGACGCGGTCGAGCTTGTCCTCTGAAAGGATGACCTGTGAATTCTCTCTACCCCTTTCCTGTGAAGTTGGAGGACTGGGTAACCAGAGGCGTAGGCGATCCTTGGCCTGGCAGTGGGGCCGTAAGGGTGAAGGAGCGGGCGTGAGTGCCGGGTGGTAGGGATGAGGTTGAGATGTGGCGACGGTGTGTGAATCGTGTGGGCGCGGTTCCGGCGAGCCAGCAGAGAGATGGGCATCGAAGCGGGGGCCTGAGAGGTATTTAAGTGAACAGCTCGTGGTAGATGTACTCATCTTCTTCGCGCTCGTCGCGTTGGTGGGTGGAAAGCTCGCTACGGCTCTGAGGGAGGATGGGGCGGGCAAAGGATGTGGGAGCACGCTCGTGTGGGAGGTCCTCGGCGTCCGTGAGGAAGGGTCTGAGCTCGATAGGTAAGCTAAAGCGCGGAAGGAGGAGGGAACGGGAGGGGAAAATCCCTCTGGATGGGCCGTCTGCAGGGTTCTGCCCGCTGGGTACGTAGCGGGATTGGACGCTGCGAATGTGATCGGCTTGAGTGAGAAAATTGTGGATGCGCCGGAAGACGTGATTGGCGTCAGCATTTCGGTGTCAGCCGTTCCACCAACCTTTGATGATGCCGGAGTTGTCTCCGAATGCAATGATGTGGAGGGTGGGGGGTTGGATGGCCTCGATGGCGTGAACCAGGAGCTCGAAGCCAACTGCCTCGGCCCACCCGATGTTGCGGTCGGATCCTCGCATTGAACGCCATTCGGGGTGCAACAGCCATGCTCGCCAGCGGTCGCCAATGACGACAGTGATTCCAACGCTAGAGCTGGCATCGGAGTATGCATGGATGTCGATGAAGAAAGGTGGTGGGAGGATGGGGATGGAGGCGTCTCCACGCTTTAGACGTTCAACCCACCATACGAGGTCATTACGTATGGCTTTGTCGGGTCGATGCGGCATGAAGGGTCTTCCTTGACAAACGTGCAACATGCATTCTAACCCTGTGAGGTACGCGCACCCTCGGAAAATTACGGCGCACGTGTGCAACAATTTACCATAAAGCGATTGCACGTCCTTCAGGGTGTGGGTTGGACGGCGCATCCATTCGTCAATGGCTGCTAAGTATTTGCTAGTTTTGTTGGGGGTGAGCGAGATGGTTCTTGCATCCAGGTTCCAGTTGAAACCAATGTACGAGGTGGAAGAGGCGAAGGGTTGATCTTTGGAGAGTTCCCACGGAATGCCAAGCCGATCTGAGATCCGATCGATGTCGTCTAGATTGTAAGTGAATGAGGCATCATGAGAGGAACATGCCAATTGGGATGACAAATCTCGCAGGGGAAAGGAACAAGTCTCGTTGAACTCTTCGGTGTGGATGCCCGGTACGCCAGCTCCTGCGTACCAGAGACGACTACCCGATTGTTTGATAGTGCCCGAGAGTGTGATTTGAGAAGCCCATAGTGCCCGGGCCTCATTGTACGCATCGAGGTGTTCCCGTCTGATCCGGATGAAAATGTGGTCGTCAACCCATTTGTCCAGGGGGCCAATGCCTCGGAAACGCATAAGTTCTGCGCCCGCGTCGGCAATTCTGCCGTAAAGGCCCGCTGAGGGCGCTGCCCCAAAAGCAGCACACGTGTCGATGTAGAAAATGTCATTGGTGGCACGGATCACGGTGGCTCCCCATTGGGATGGATGCAGAGGGAGCATCCTATATGCTTCTGCCACATCCCTGGTAGCGACTTCGGAGCCTGGGGGGAGATGAGAGATTAGAAGATAGATGATGGAAAACTTTCCCCATGTAGCAGGGAAGTTATTAGTGTCGACGTGTGAGTTAATAGAAGGGTTCGGAAATGAGGGGGAAGGGTGAAGAGGGAAGGGGAAATTTTGGATTATTCTAAATTTTCCAGGTCTGCCTGGTTTGGGAATGATGGACATCGGCGAAGATTGAAATGGCCCAACACACGCTATGGTTTCGGCCATGGAGAAGGGGCCTATGTACCTTTTTTGTTCCAGCTCTCGAACTAAAATTTTTTGGAATTCAGCTATGTAGGTCACAAAGGAATCTTTATTAGGTGGGGATCGTAAAAGGGATATCGGGGGAAAATCTACGAGGAAGCCGTTGCGGAATCCTGATGGAATGTCAATGAAGTGATGGAAAAGGCCAGTGGCGTGAAGCTCAAATTCCCATGCCGCCACCTGATATGGCGTCGAGGGGAAGTGGTCTGTCTGCACGGGGGCAGCACTGAGCACCATGGGTCTGAGCTCCACATCCTGAACAGATGTGGAGGGCTCTGTGAGCTTCGGTGCAATCTCCTGCTTTCTGCCAACGTGCACAGAGTTGCTTGCCTGTCTTGGTGAACAGCGCAAGACTGATGCGTTCTGTGGTGGAGTCGTGCTTGTCATCCCAGGTACGCGAAACGCTGCACTTGGAGATGTCATGCTTGTGGCGACCGAGGCAGACAGGGCAGGCGGACAGCAGAGAGGGCGTGTCGGCGTTGGGGCAGCTGTTGGTTCCGGTCGGACAAAAGGACCGGCTCCTCTTCTGGAAGGGGGCTGGGTCAGGGGGGGGGGGAGAAAGGCCTCTTCGAGCCACTGAAGGATCTGGCATGCGAAGGAAGATTCGAGATGTGAGCCGAGGACGCCGCTCCAGCTGACTTGTCATGCTGACGATGTGAGCTCTGATGGGCATGGGAGTGCGGACATGCGTAGCAGATGGTGAAGAATGAAAAATGCGCGTGGCGAGACGGTGGACGCGAGGGGTTTATGCGTGTGTGGCGAGCCATTGGACGCGAAGAAAAGGGGGGAGAATATGCGCGTGTAGCAAGTCATTGGACACGAAAGGCATTTATGCGTGTATAGCAAGCCATTGGACGCGTGTTTGTAGTTAGTGGACGAAATTGTCCATAGATGTGAAAGAGGAAGGAGAGGTCTGTAAGATGCGACTACACAGTATGAATGTGGGGCAAACTCACGCTGTGCCAGTTCTCGCGTTCGCTTTTCCAGCGGTTGTGCTCGGTTTGCATGAGCACCCGCTGCTCCGAATCAAGTTTGGCTGTCAAACGTCTGTGAATCTTACTCAAAGCAATTTCATTGATCTTGGCGAGGCTGAAGGCTTCGTCGCTTTCAATTGACGCATGCCAGTGGCACTGCTGAGTGGCCTGGTAGAAAAGAAGGGCATGTTGTTCTGATTTGTCTCGAGAGTTGCACCAGTCATGCTTCTCGATGCTGGACCAAAAGGTTATGTGCATGTCGACGTGGTCTGGTTGCCAGCCATTGCGCTTCATGGCGGAGATCATGCGCACAGTGGCCTGCCCAAACTGTTCGAAGGATAAGTTCTCGTCCTGGATGGGCGCGCATTTGTCTTTGGCGAAGGCAGTAGGTACGAAGGCGTGCGATCCATCACTCGCAGGGAGAAGCGAGAGGGTGTTGTCATCGATGGCGTAGGCGAGGGTGTTCTCGGCAGCGTCTAAACCTGCGTTGGAAAAGTACCATAGTTCACAATACGAACCTGCTTTCAACTTGTGCACCGCGACGAGAGAAGGGAGGGGAGGAGCTGCGTCGGGGGCCATCTTGTCAGGGATGGGGGCGAACTTCGTCCTGTACTTCTTCTTCTCTTCCTTGAGAGCCTGCGTGACTTCTTCGTCCAGGCGTACCCGGGCTTGTTCGGCTGCGGCTCTCGCTGCCTCAGCCTTGGCCTCAGCTTCATCCCGCCGCCACTACCAAACTGCTTTCACACGGGTGTTGCTGCGGGTCCATTGGTTGCGAAGGGCGACTAGAGCCTGTAGCGGGTCTATCCCGGCGTCTAAGAATGGCTGCCGCTCTTCATCGTACTGGGGATCTGCAAAGTCGGGCATAACTGCGAGGTTGGGGTCCTCCATGTTGGCAGAAAGGGTGCAGGGGCCTTGGAGAGAGAATGCGAGGCCCGTGAGCTAAGGAAACGGGCAGAGCGAGAGAGTGAAAAACGAAAGACGGAGGGTGCGCAGGCGGAAGCTCTGGCGCACGACGGACTGAAGCTGCGAGGCGGCGAGAAGAAAGAAACTGCGCCACCTCGCTTACTCATGCAGGGACTTTATTCTAGGAGAGCCTCGTGCCTCGGCTGGCCTAGAAGGTCAACATTGTACGCCCTCACCAACTCGTTAACCATGTAATCGAGGGAAATGGCATGACAAACGAAATCCCAGATGAGCATCGATGGGGCATTTGAGATGTTTTCGAGATGGTATTCAACATCAAAATTGGGTGTCTGATTTCAGCTCCCTGCAGCATTACATAGAAAGCATTTGGTGTCGTTGCTTTGCTAGTCAAGGCGGATTGCACACCAAGGGCCGCCAAATCCATTCAATTATTGTAGAGTGGTCGGTTCGGTAACCCGGTCTCTCTCCAGCTTCAACTTTTTTCCCCTTACGCAGCGGTTCCGGTGTCCTCTCTTTGGACTGGCCGTGTTCGACTTGGCCCTCAAGGAAGATCGATTGCGTTGAATAGAGAAGACATTCTGGCATCCAATTCTCAGCTATTCTCCACTGTCCAACTATCCTTGCAGGAAAATGACTCAGTTATTATCTCTCGTTAGTGCCTATCTCTTGGGAGCTGCGTTATATTTTACTATCAAACGGCTGCTCAACTGGGGACGCTCAGTCCCCCTCCATTCAGGACCTACTGGCTGGCCCGTGATTGGCACCATCTTCGGCATACAGAAAGCAAAGAACTGGGAAAGCTTTGCAGCCTTGAGTAGAAAATATGATCTGTTCTTTCCGCAATCTCACCCTGCGGCAGGCTTTGACCTTGGCTATCGTGGTCTCAGGTGACATCTCGAGCCGACCGTGACAACGCCGGGGAAACGATACGTCGTTCTCAGCGGTTTCAGCGATACTGGATAAACAGGGCGCTAAATGTTCGGACAGACCTTACCTTACGATGGCGCTCGACTTGGCCGGCTTCGGTAGGGCCATTTTGTTTGTAAATTACAATGGATCGCTTCGGCAGCAACGCAAATACCTTCGCCAAGTGATGGGCACCAAGGCTAGCATGGCCACTTTTCATTCATTAGAGGAGGAGGAGGCACGCCGGTTCTTGTCCAAAGTGTTGCGGAACCCTGATGAACTGATGGATCATATACGATTGTAAGTGTGGTCTGATTGCCTGATAGTCCCCGCTTGACACCGCAGGACTATTCAGTGCTGTCGCCGCTGTCATCTTCAAGGTGACATATGAGTATTCTGCCGAAGAAAAGGATGATCCATTCATAATGGGGAACGAAGGGATGCTGGAGAAGGACTGGTGCTCGAGGATGTCAAGGATGCATTGATGTAGAGAAGCTGCATGGTCGATGTACATCCGAGTCATGATCACGAGAAGGACATGTATAGATCTGGACATAGTCTATTCCTCGTCCATTCCAATTCCAATAAGCTCCAGCGTCAGTTTCAAAACATGCTTATCGTCTGTCTTTGTTATCTTCAGGTCATCATGACCCCGCCTCTCTGTGAGCTCCCGTGCCAGAGGACGGTGTGGATAAGAGACCTCGTTTTCTTTTCCTGCCCAGTCATAATCCAGTAGCATCGCCTTTCCGTTGGCAAAGGGGATGTTAGGATACCGAAGGTCACAGTGAACATACCCATTGGCATGAAAAGATTCGACCAGCTGCTGCAACTGAATCACCCACTCTTTCTGGTCAGAAAGGGGGTCGGTTTATGATGGAGTAAACGTCATGTACTAAGTCCATTGCAATTTCAAAAAGGTTTCTGGGAAGCCTGCCAAACCCGCGTAGCTTGGGGGCGTGGCCCTGAGGAGCGCAGTACGTATGTAGATCAACAGAGTAACGCGAAATGAACTTGACGACGAGGTGCGATCCGTCCGAAGAGATAGCGTGGTACACATATCGACCCAAATCATCGGCGATGGCAGTCTCAATTGTGAATTGGATTATGGTTCCTGGTGATTCAACAGATGGCAGGTGTGTGATCACCGGGAAAAGAGAGTTCTTCAGGGGATGCGGAAGCTCTGGTGATGCGGCGATGTGGCAAAGGAGAATAGCGGCTGCCGCAAAGGCGCGATACAAGTCTTCTCGATCATCACCGTCAGCTGCATAATCGACACATGATAACCCAGGAGTGAGTGACGTAAAGTGAAAACGTCCGTGCAAACAGACTAAAGCATAAAAAGTGATGACGGGACCTGATGTCGTCAGTGGTGAATATTTGATTCAGAAATTCTAAACATGCATCACGTCTGCTGTTGTCCCCAGGATAGATCTTGGCTGCTTCTATCGCGAACCGATCGACTTGTCGCTTCAGAGCCGGAGAGGCACCTTCTCCAGGATCACCCTCACTGCGGCGGCGATAGGTGTCGAGAAAGGTACCAAATGGTTAGAACAAAAGCGAAATCGGTGGGATGTTGTCATCCAAAATGGGGTCTCCGGTGTCATCGGAGACGTTACGACGATCGAACAAACGGTCATCTTGCCCTTGTATTTTTCTGTATTTGGAATACCCTATATCGGATGGCGTGCATACAAGAATTTTAGCACGTTTGATGTTCAGGATGTTTTCGGGGAGCTCGATCGTCAGGCTAAGTCTCTGTGAAGTTGATGGTTGAAACTCACCCAGTGCCGGCAGTGGGACATCAATAATCAGGAGGACAGTGTCTACAGAAAAATCTTGCGCCAAGTCGCTGACGTGCATTGTAATTGGCGAGACTTTCATGGCCTGACCCATACACGGTTGCTTTAGTTCCTCCAGCTGTTTTTTAATGTGTATGCCATGGAGCGACACTGTATTTCGCAATGAAAAGAACGAGCAATGTTGGAATGGGATGTTGGGGATATGGTCCGCAATGTCAGTGTCCGTTGGAATACTTTCATAGTAGAGCCTGTCCAAGGTTGTCTCGCGTGGACCTCGAACATGGAAAAACTGGCGGTTGATGAGAGCAATAAATTCCACGACCTCACCTGTGAATAACCATGAAGCGGAGTGGTCTCGAGGATACTACTACTTGTTCACTCTTCATATCTGACCAGTCTGACAACATTATGTAATGAGTCACTTTGTGAAGTCCCTCGGCTGAATCATAGTGTATTCAAAGCAGGTCCGCATAAGAGACGAAAACGTAGCATTGTCAGGTGGCCGTTGGGGCCGAATGATGGGTATATTTTACGACGAACGCCTGAATGGCTGGCTGGTTCAAGTTGAAGTGCCAGATCGATGTCAGGTCAGCACACATGGAGGCATCGTCACATGACTTGGGTGTCGGCACTGCCGCATTTTGAACCAGAGTCAAGGACAAAGGAGGGTTAAATCGTTCCGATCGACTAGTACATATCATGTTTTCTATGTATTTTAAAGTTTTCTTTTGGAGGGGGGGAGGGTACTCCAGTGGGTTCTCGTCTGTTTTATGTAAATCTTTCTTGATATATTACTGTTGTCCTGCCGGCGCGGCGTTGGAGGATCCCGTCGTCTCGATGGGCTTCATCGCTGGGAATAGAAGTACTTCTTTGATATCTGTGAAAAAAAATGATGTACTGATCGTCAAGTATGTGGTATAGCATTGCTTACTAGGAGAGTCGGTAAGGAACATGACCAGTCGATCGATCCCCATGCCCCAGCCGCCGGTGGGTGGAAGACCGTGTTCCAGTCTGATGGAAGAAATGAGACACAAGCGAAAAAGCGCATCGTCAAAAAAGAGGGGACACATAAACTCTGGATAAAAGCGCAAGACTCACGCGTTCACGAACGTCTCGTCTACAGGCTGAGCCTCCTCATCACCCTGGTCCTTCTGTCTCGTCTGTTCTTCGAAACGTAGCCGTTGCTCGAACGGGTCGTTCAGCTCCGTGTATGCATTGCAAATCTCCTTGCCGCAGAGGAAGGCTTCGAAGCGCTCACACAAACCGGGGCGCAAACGATGGTTCTTGGCGAGCGGAGACATCACTTGAGGATGGCCAACTGTTGAGTGGGGTGGAAAGCGAAAACGTGCCCGTGCCCGTCAGAGTTGGTTGAGAGTGAGAAGCGAAGAAAAGACATACCGATAAAAGCGGGCGAGATGCAGAGCGGCTCGATGAATTCGCCAACAAGCTACGGCCATTCCTCCGTCAGAGTGTCGACGGAGTCAAGTGTCGAGAAGGGGCTCACCTTGTCCAGGAGGCGAGCGTTTGTGCGAGGTTCAGAGCATTCAACACCGTGCTACGTGAGGGAAACGCGAGAGTAAGTAGGATGAGCACATGTAGTTGGAAGTGTACCGATCACCCTGTGGCAGAGGTCGATGAGGAACTCGTTCGCTTCTACGGTGTGTAGCGTTTCGCTGGGCGGGAACCTGACTCCCAGCTTTTCCTCGAGGGTCTCGATCATGTCGTATCGCTTCCAGGGCGCCTTAAAATCCATCACGAGTTCCTTGCCACCCTTGCCTTCGGGGTGGTACTTCATGACTGTACTCCCGTTGTTGAGGTACATGACCATCCCTTCCAGCAAGTTCTCCGTGAGTTCCATAACGTCGTACATGTCGGCGTACGCCATGTAGAATTCGCAGAGCGTGAACTCGGGGTTGTGTGTAAGATCGATACCCTCGTTTCTGAAGACGCGACCAATTTCATACACGCGGTCGAGCCCACCGACAGTGAGCTCCTTTAGGTAGAGCTCAGGAGCGACACGGAGGAATAGGTCGAGGTTGAGGTCGTTATGATGGGTAACGAATGGCTTGGCAGTAGCGCCACCAGCGAGCATGCTGGTAATGGGCGTTTCGACTTCAAGGAAGCCGAGGTTGTCGAGGTACCGGCGAACATAGTTGATGATCTTGGAACGAGTGATAAATATACGACGGGTATCGTCTGATAAGATGAGGTCTAAATAACGCTTTCTATATCTCGTCTCTTGGTCCTTGAGACCGAAATGACCGGAAGGCAGCTGGTGCAGGTTGGGTGCAAGGAGGACCATTTCGGAGGGTGAAATGGACAATTCTCCCTTTTGGGAACGGGATGGAGAGCCGACGACACCGACGATGTCACCCCTGCGGAAGATTTGTTGTGTAGCCATAAAAGTCTTTTCGTCGGCTGCATCACTACATTCCGTTCAGGAGAACGACTTGGAAAGCATGGCGTAACGTACCGGGCATTAGCAAGGATCTGGACGTGCTGGCCCTCGCCGTGTAGGTCGTAAAACTTGAGCTTGCTGCCGCTGCTCCGCATGTTGTGTATCCGTCCAGCGAGACTGACTTGGACATGATCGAGCTTTTTCCCCGGAGCGATCAAACCATCGGTGCCGTATGTGCGGATGAAGTCCGAGATCGATCTAGTGACATTGAACTTGTGGGGGTACGGGTTCGGGTCCTGTGTTTCCTTGAGCTTCAAGATCGCCCTCGAACGGAGCTCAAAGTATTGCTGCGGTAGTTTTCAGAGACGAACGGAGAAGGGATGGGCCGATGACTGACGTTCGGGTTGAGATCGTCCTCGTTCTGTGGGCCATCCTGTGCGGGCGGGGCAGAAGCAGCCTTTCTTGCCTCTTTTTCGCGTTGCTTTTCGCGCCGCTTGAGTTCGCTGTTTGTCGGATGGTATTGAGCAGAGATATGTGGGGTGATGTACGCACGTCTTTGATACCAACTCGCCCGTGAGGGGATCTTTGTGAGTCTGTGAGGCCATGACGGCTGATCTATGATGATGGCGGAGAGTGGCAGCGATGCATCTCCGCACGATCATCGAAAAAAAGAAAAGAGATGACTAGTAAATTCCCACGATGTATATCTTTCTCACGTAAGCAACCTATAATCGATCCCTCGTTGTGCCATACAGCGACGACAACGACGACGACGACGACGATGTCCTCAGACAACGAATATTCGGACGACGACATTTACTACCTCGACGATGACGACGAGGACATGCTCAGTCCTCAGGACGACGGTGAGTGTCCTGACTGGGTTCCTCTGGCCGTGTGCCACCACGGATAGCCTCTTGCTCACCTCAACCTCGACCTCGGCTTCCGCTGCTAGACTCAGACCCTTCAGATGACGAGATGGACATGGATGTCTTCGGGGACGATTTCAGAGTCCCACAACGTGCTCCCCACAAGGCATATGAGGTCGAGCATGAGTCGCTTCCTCAGTTCGCTGTCGAGAAACTCATGGCTACAGACGTCGAGCACATCGCTGGCATCTTTGGCGTAGACGTCCGTCTTTTCTTCTCCACGTTCGTTCCCAACCCTCTAACCTCCTTCGTAGCCCAGCACCGCCTCGCTGCTCTTGCGCTACATGTCCTGGAACAAGGAGCGCTTGATCGAGAAATACATGGATAACGCTTCAGCTGTTTCTGTTGCTGCGGGAATATCCCCTCCACCCAAGACACCCCCTTCCTCTTCAGCACCCGGTCCAGAACGTTCCCAGGGCACCTCATCAAACGCCCGGTCTGGCGCTCCTCGTCGGCCCGTGCGCCAAACGCCCGGTATTTTTCTCTTCTCGGTCTCCCGGCCCCCTTCTGACCGCCCCATCACAGCCCCTCCTCCAAAACCGGAACCCTTCGTTTGCCCCATCTGTTATGATGACACCCAAACGGCGTTTGCCGCACTTTCGTGTGACCATACGTTTTGTACAGAGTGTTGGAGTGCCTATATCTCCTCCAAAATTCGGGAGGAGGGTGAACATGCCATCAGGTGTATGGCCGAGAATTGTGGCCTCATTGCACCCGATCCCTTCATCCACTCCGCCCTGGCAGGTGACACAGCCACTTCGGACCGCTTCAACGAACTCCTTGTGCGACACCTTGTTGGTTCCAACCCAAACTTGAAGTATTGCCCTTACCCCTCATGCACATACACCGTATCTTGCCCTGCAGCAGCGTCCAAAAGTGCACTCACGACCATCGTTCCAACCGTCACTTGTGGTGCGAGCACGTCTTCTCCACACAGATTCTGCTTTGGATGTCCGATTGAGAGTGACCATCGACCCGTGATTTGCGGTGTCGCGAAGATGTGGCTTAAGAAGTGTCGCGACGACAGTGAGACCGCAAACTGGATCAAGAGCAACACCAAAGAGTGTTCTAAATGCCAGAGTACAATCGAGAAGAACGGAGGGTGCAAGTACGTCAATGCATCTTAGACTCGGTCAATGGGCGTCGCTCATGCCTATTCTCAGTCACATGACTTGCAAGAAATGCAAGCACGAGTTTTGCTGGGTGTGCATGGGTAATACTCTACTTCTCGCCCCCTCCACTTCCTTGCTGATGCTGTCCAGGTCCGTGGTCGGAACACGGCACCGCTTGGTATTCGTGTAACAGATACGATGAGAAGGCTGCAGTGGATGCTCGAGATGCCCAGTCAAAGAGCAGAGCCTCATTAGAGCGCTACCTCCATGTATGCTCACTCACTTTCCCATTTCGCTCATATTTAACGCGTCGAGTAGTACTACAATCGATGGGCAAACCACGAACAGTCCGCGAAGCTCTCCCTTGAACTTTATAACAAGACGGAGAAGAAGATGGAAGAGATGCAGATCACGTCGAATTTGACGTGGATCGAGGTCCAGTTTATGAAGAAGGCCGTTGACGAAGTTGAGAAGTGTCGAATGACACTCAAGTGGACGTACGCAATGGCATACTACCTAGAGAAGTGCAATGAGAAGGAGCTTTTCGAAGACAATCAAAGGCATGCTCTCAGTTCTGTTCTTTTACACAACGCTAAATCGATAGACAGGGACCTTGAACAAGCTGTAGAAGAGTTGTCAGAGCTGCTGGAATCTCCCATCGATGCCGAGGCCATAGCAACGCTGCGCCAGAAGGTTACTGACAAGACGGTAGGATTCGTATTTTTGTGTGATAACTTGGGCTACACACTGAATGACGGGGCCTAGGTTTACGTATCGAAACGGAACGAGATCATGCTGGAAGATACTGCCAAGGGTTTCTTGGATGGACGATGGAACTGGAACATCTCTGTTGATGGATTCGACTAGATACTTCCATCCCTTGAGGCAACTTGGGTGCTGTTTGATTTGCAATCTACACCCTCGCCGCTAATCATGGAACAATATTGTTGTTGACTTCCTTTTACATAATGCTGCTCGCTTGTAATATTATGTACCTTTTTTGGACAATGAATGGCACAACCACCACAAATGCCTCCCAAACAAGTGTTCTCGCCAGAAGAATGCTCCACGACAATCAATATGTATCTGCACTTGGTTTAGCCCTATCTTTAGGTGTGTACAATGCAAATGGCTCGGTTTGGCTTAGCGACAGGAGCCGACGCAATTGCCAAGGGCCCTGCCAGATCAGCAAGCTGAAAACTGGTACATACCCGAGTTATAACCCGGCAAGAGCTCGCTTCGACAATGATGCAGCTGTGGTCCAATCAGAGACCACGAAAGCGCAAGGAAGCGATTACGTTTCTAGCCTAATTGCTCATAGCAATGTAAGTTCCGCCGCCGAGTTAGTAAGTAACGAAACCCCGCCACTAACTAGTAATTACTAGCCTCCGGGCGCAACATGACATGGCCGTAATTTCCATTTCTCATTCTTCTATAAATTAATTTTTACTTTCTTTCCTTCTCTCCAAGTTCAATTGTCCAGGACTCGGCCTTTGAAAGACGACGCTTATTGTGTTGCTTCATCAACCAACAGTCTCCCTTACCTTCGTCGCTTTTGCGTCGTTGGTCCGACCACACTCATTGAAACGTTGTAACTGGCGTTAGCCTACGAGTCCTGAGATGCTCTACCTCACCTCTGACGCTTTCCCTGTCTGTGAGTTCGGCTCCGTAATATTCGCACACTTCATTTCCGCTGATACTATTGCCTTCGTATGTAGTCGTGCCATTTGGTGTCATCGGGTGCGTTGACATACAGATCCCTGCGCACCCAACTTGCTGACCACGCACGTCCCAGGTTTTACCGCTACCTTTGGTACTTGATACGTATAGTTGCCTCTTTCACCTACCGCCCCATACCCATCCCAGAGAACCCGACCTACATCGCTTCTGAGGATGTGACAATCATCGTCCCCACCATCGACGCCGGCGAAGAGTTCAAGGAAGCCGCGCATAGCTGGCTCGTCGGGAATCCCAAGGAAATCCTTATCATCACCGAAGAAAAAATGAAGAGACCACTTCAAGAACTCGCGAACGAGGTCGCCCCGGAGCGGATCCGTGTGCTCACCGTACCGTTCGCGAACAAGCGTCTACAGATGGCGCACGGTATCAGGAACACGACAACGGATATCATTGTGTTCGCGGACGACGATGCGATCTGGCCGCCGACGATGTTGCCGTACATGCTTGCCCCGTTCGAGGACCAGAGGATTGGCGGCGTGGGCACGTCGCAGCGTGTGCAGCCTGTAGGGAAGCATATGACAGTTTGGGAGGTCCTTGCGGCCTTCCGTTTGTCGATTCGAAACATCGAGATCGCCTCGTCAACGCACGTTGACGGTGGCATTCCATGTCTGTCTGGGCGCACTGCTGCGTACCGAACCATCATTCTCAAGGACCCCGAGTTTCTGCATGGCTTCACGCATGACTTTTGGTTGGGCAAGTATCAGCTGAACTCGGGCGATGACAAGTTCTTGACGCGATGGATGGTAAGCCACGGATGGGGCACGTTTGTGCAGTGTTGCAAGGAGGCGGAGCTTCTGAGCACGATGAAACCGAATTGGAGGTTTTTGAAGCAGGTCTTGCGATGGACCCGAAACACTTGGCGGTCCGATTTGCGGTCGCTCTTTATGGAAAGGTATATCTGGACGTCCCATCCATACGTGGCGTATACTATGGTCAGTTGCCGTTGTCCGCTAGTATTTTACCGTTTCTCTGAAATCGTCGTCGGCGACTCTGTTCCTAGGTAGACAAACTCTTTAATCCCTTCACTCTCCTCCTCGGGCCATGTCTCGTGGCCATGCTCATTTGGAAATCGACGTTCTCAGTCGTCGATGGTGGTTATCACCTTCCGTGGTGGTGAGTTCTTGGTTTTTTTTCTTCGTATACCACATCGCCTTCATGCATACCCTCTACGCAGGAACATTATCGTGTCATATGGCGCTTGGCTCACTGCAACCCGGACGGCAAAGCTCCTGCCGCACCTATGGTACCAACCGGAACATATCATCTACGTCCCTGCATTCATTCTCTTTGGATATTATTTTTCGATCATGAAGTTGTACGCTCTCTGCACGTTGCACGAGACTGCGTGGGGCACGCGTGCTGGTATCGGCGATCCTACTGCCGCCACCCATGCTGCTGCTGCTGCCGATGCCGCCTCCGCCACCACCACCGAAGAGGACTCGTCCAACGAGAAGAGAGACCCCTCGAGGCTGTATTGCGAGGTTCCTGTGTCTCGTGGGGCTCCTAGGCCGAACTCGCTCACACCGTCGTCGGGGCTTCAGACACCGTTGACACCGATCCATGGGTTACCCTACTCTCCTTGGGGCGAGTCGTCCAAGCCAGTGTGCGAGGTCTGACACGACCCTACGGGGTGGTGCTCTGGAACGAATCACGACTGGTTCTCTTGCATTACATCATTGTAAAACTTGGACAGCTCTCGGAAGGAAAAGAGAATAACTTTCCTCAATCGCTAACTCACTGGCAAGTATTAATAACTAATTTGACGATGTACATCTTCCTACATAAGGACATGGGGAGGTACTTGGACCGTTCCCCTCATACGCACGTTCATTTGGCTATGTGTATCACGATCTTGCATTTTTTTGGGTTCTCTCGTTTTCCGGATGCATATTTGTTATGGGTATTACTCTTCTCTTCTTTTCTCCTGTCGTATGGGCTAGGGATAAATTTAGGGATAGAGTCATTGGATGGGATTAATATTGATGCGGACGTATTAGTCCGCGACTTGCTTCAATTCGAGTCGGAACTTGTTGGAGTGGGATGTTGGGAACGAACTTGCCAGTGTATAATTTCCGCGCCTTGCGGGAGAATGATTCAAGTAAGGCGACAACAGAACCTCTGAGAATCAGCGGTCGTAAGTTTCACACTAAAGAAGTTCAATATGGAACCTCGTAGAAGTTATCGGCATCGCCATGAGCTCGCTGCAAGATTGTTTTCGCAGCCCCTTACTACTTAGGTGGTTCGAGATGCTATTATCGATGTGACCCGACTGGACCGTCGTCTATTGTCGGGCGGTCTTGGACTAGGGGATGGCGCCGGGCAACTATTCTGGTCACCAGACTACCCGGGCAACTCGGAAACCTCGGAAACTTGAACCAGGGGGGGTCAAGGCTTAAGAAAAGAACTCGAGAGTAATCTTGATTTTTGGGGATTACTAGTACTAGTGTTACACAATACATAGTACTAGTACAGTTTTCCAATCCGAGTTGGATGCCAGGCCTTGACTTAGTTTCGATGAAAAGCTGACCAGAATGTCGTTGGTGTGTCACCAGTGATACTTCCAGGGAGCGCCAACACTCAGCAGAGCGTGAACAGGGGAAGTAGATGGCAGCTGGCATACAGAGGTTGGTATACAAGGTGGAGTGGCAATGATCGATCAGTGATCGGCGATTGGTAGATATACGCCAGTGTACTAAGTATCGAACAGTTTCTGTCACGGTGTATCATATGGATTTGTGTATTAGTGCTAGTATTAGATCATTACGATCTACCCTTACGACGACCTCGAATTGGTTCCTTCCGCCGAGTCTAGGGTCATTGGACTTCGGCGGAGTCGTTATTTGCTATGAATACCGTAGATTATTCTCCACGTCGACGCAAACGCACTCGGCTCGTCGCATCAGTCGCCACCGCTACTACTTACCAGATACGTTAAACCCTATACTCCACTTGATCACAGCGTCCGTCGCGAAGTGGACTAGACGTCTTAGACGGTGCATGGAATTTCGCTTGCCGTACGATCATTCGGATTGAGGACGATCATACGTGTGTACCGGCCATTTCATTGTTGTAGAATAGAATCATTCGCTCCGTACATGCGCATCGCTTACATAATAACTTAGCTCGTATATATATTGTAGCTCGCGCACTACTGTACCTTGTCCACTATCGCGGATAACATCTGCCGCAT
>JBBPMR010000681.1:0-16162 GCA_038090415.1 Rossbeevera mucosa | reverse complement strand
CCAAATCCCTTTAGAGATTACCGATGGGAAGGAGCGGAGTTCATATCCCATCATAAGGAAGAATGGAGACTTCCCTGTGACAGAATGGGGGCGGTGATTGTGGCCGAATTCGGCATGGGAGATATGTTCTGCCCATCTGGTGGGGTTGTCATGGCAGTAAATGCGGAGGAATGTTTCTACCTCCTGGTTAACTCTCTTGGTTTCACCATCAGTTTGAGGGTGGTAGGCCGTGGACAGGGAGAGGGTGTATCCAATGAGCTTTGTGAGTTCTTTGGCAAAGGCTGAGGCGAACTGAGGACCACGATCTGAGATGATTTTATCATAGAGACCGAACCGGGTGTAGACCTTGTGAAAGAAAAGATTGGCTATCCCTTCTGCAGTGACCGTTTTCATGGTAGAGCAAAGAATCACCCCCTTAGTAAGACCATGGTCGACCACGACCAATAGAGAATCGAAGCCACTGGAGAGGGGAAGGTCTGTGATCAGATCGCAGGAGACTTGCTGGAAGGGGCGAGAGCAGGAGGAAGCAATGGGGTTGAGTGGAGGAACCGTGGGGTGGGTATTGACCTTGTTCTGTTGGCAGGTGGCGCATCCTTCGACGTATTTTCAGACAAAGTGGGCCAGACCAGGCCACCAGAACTCAGTGGCAACCAGTTGACGAGTTTTGAGGTATCCAGGGTGTCCAGCCGAGAGGTGATCATGAGAGCGAGTGACAATGGACTGGCGAAGTTGGAGATTATTGGGGACATAGACTTGTCCTTGGTAGGTGAGGATACCAGCATCATATTGCCAGTCAGAGAGTCGAGAGCAGAACTTAGAGGGGAGGTCACCTTTGATGGCACGAAGGGAGTCTAGGACAAGGGGGTTGGAGGAGGAGGACTGTGCAATCTTATCTGAGAGAGCAGTGTTGATGAGGTTGATGAAGAGTGAGGGGGGGAGTAAGGTGACATCGTCATTGTCAGTATTGGTGTCAGGGATGAGGTCAGGTCGGCGAGATAGGGCATCTGGGGCTGCAAGGAGTTTGCCAGGGACATGGATGAGTTTGAGGTTGAAATCTGTGATGTCCAGGAGCCAGCGGGCCTGTTGACGATTCAACTTCTGCGGTTGGCAGAAGTAAGTGAGGTTTTTGTGGTCAGTGAAGACCTGGATGGGAAAAGGGGAGCCATGAAGGTATTGCCTCCAGGACTTCAGAGCACAGATGACAGCAAGGAGTTCCCTGTCATAGATGTCATAGTTTCGTTCGGCGGCAGTGAAGGATTGGAAGAGGTAGAAGCAGGGTTTCCAGTCGCCATTGGTGTTGGTTTAAAGGAGGATACCCTCTGTTGCATGTTTGAAGGCATCAGTGGCGATGGCAAAGGGTTTGGATAGGTCTGGGAGGAAGAGGATCAGTTTCAAAAGGAATGCTGCTTTCAGGGAGTCGAAGGCAGTTTGGCAGGTGGGAGACCAGTCCCAGGGTTGGGTCTTTTTGGTGAGATCAATGAGGGGGCAGGCAACGTTGGAGTAGTTTGGGATGAAGCGACAATAGAAGTTTGCAAAACCTAGGAAGAATCGAACATCTCTGAGTTTAGAAGGAGTGGGCCAGTCAGCAATACCAGCTAACTTCATGGGGTCCATGGCGAGGTGTCCAGGTTTGACAATCATCCCCAGATATTCTACCTCTGAGGTGGCAAAGTTGCATTTTTCAAGCTTGAGGTGGAGGTCCAACTCCATCATGCGCTGAAGTACCCGTTTGGTGCGTTCTTCGTGGGTGGCTTTATCTGGTGAAAAGATGAGGAGGTCGTCCATATAGATTACTAGCCATCCTTCAGCGATGAGGTCACGAAATGAGTTGTTCATGAAACGTTGGAAAGTGGCAGGGGAGTTGGTGAGACCGAAGAACATAACTGTGGGTTCGAAGAGCCCTTTGTGGGTGTTGAAGGCTGCTTTCCACTGGTGACCATCTTTGATCCTGACGTTGTTGTAACCCCATCGAACGTCGAACTTGGTAAAAACATTAGCTCTCTTGAGCTTGTTGATGAGGTCGGAGATGAGGGGGAGTGGGTAGGCGTCACGGATGGTGTGCTCATTGACATAGCGATAGTATTGGCAGGGTCAGAGTTCTCTGTTCTTTTTCTTGACGAAGAAGAAGGGGGATGCTTGGGGGGAGTTGGAGGAACGGATCTTTCCAGTCTTAAGGCTCTCCTCAATGAAGGCTTCGGTTGCTTGGCGTTCTTCAGGAGTCAAGGGGTAGGCTTTCCCTACTTTTGGGACAAATGCCTCATCAAGGTTGATCTTATGATCGTAGGGTCGAGATGGGGGAAGGTGGTCTGCGGATTCTTTGGTAAAAACTGAGGAGTATGCTGAATATTCTGGTGGGAGGGTGACTTTTGATTTGGCCTTGTCTGCATTGATGGCCAGTTTGGTCGCAGTGGTGAAAGCTTTGACCACGGTGGAGGGTATTTGGGCAAAGCATTGCCCACATTTGATCACTCTATTGATCAGATAGTGGATTCAAGCTTGAGCAGGGAAACGATGACCTGTCCAGTCGTCAAGGTAGTCGTAGAGTCGTCCATCATGGACAGGGTCAGAGTTGATGTGGCAGATGGCTTTGGCAGTGGGGGGTGGGGGGTGAAGCTTTGTGACGTGTCGAAGGTGGTCCCGTTGATAGAGAGCATTGAGTTCATTCGTTTCATCACAAGAAGTTTTGATGGTAACGGTTTTCTTAGCCCAGTCAATTACTGGATTAGTTTTCTGAAGCCAGGGTAGTCCAAGGATGACATTCTCTTTGCCACAATGCATGACATAGAACTTAACTTGCTGGAGTAAGCCAGCGATGCAAATGTAGATGGAGCAGGTGAACTTTATGTCACCGTTCTTGTTGGTAGATTGGTCGACATTTCGAACTGGGATGGGTTGGGGGAGGTGTTCTTTGGGGAGGTTATGTTTGTTGACAAAGTGCCAGTCGATGCAAGAGACATCAGCTCCTAAGTCGATGAGGGTGAAGGTTTTGACGTCTTTAAGGTCACGAGTAGGGATGATGAGATGGAGAGGAATATGCATGGATTTCATTCATCTATCGGCTACAAGTACATTGGTTTGGGATATGGAGGGGGCCTGTGTCAGGGAGGGCCTCCTCTTTAAAAACCCGAGAGAGATACTTGGGAGACAGAGACCTCTTCTTCATCTTCTATCTCCTGGAGCGACGAGGTGGGGGGTTCTTCTTCAATTCTTTGTACTTTCTTTTCAAAGGGTTTAGTCGAGGGGAAGGTGGGGCAGGTGGTGGCTGAGTGGCCACCCTTGCAACATCTAAAGCAGAGCTTGTGTTCGATGCACTGTTTCTTTTCTTGGGGGGTGAGCTTTGGAATGTGGATGGCATTGACATCCATCGCATTGGGGTCCTTCTTCGTTCTGGTGGAGGAACTATGGTGGTAGGGGAGGTAGGAGGGGGTGGTGGATGTCTTTTTGTTGCAGTTAGCAACACTGTCTGCTCGATTCCATTGAGTTTGGAAGTGGATAGCCTTCGAGTACCAGGCTGAGATGGTGGTGGTGGGGGTGTCCATCGAGTAGATGCGACGCATAAGAGAGGGGATAAGCCCAGTGGAGAAGTATCCAATCAGAACGTCGTCTGAGGAGATGCCACTAAGGGCAACTCGGTTCTGGAATTCGGAGATGTAGGTGGTGAGGGGGGAGTCCTTGGTCATCCTGGTCGATGAGAGCCAGGCAATAGTGTCTGCCTTGGTGTCTAGATGGACAAAAGTGGTTTTGAACTTGGTGACGAGTTCAGCCATAGTTCCAAGGGAGGGGGGGTTTGCTTCGAGGGCTTGAGATCTAAAGGTGGATGCCCAGGTGAGGGCTGACCCTTCGGTCATGTAGGAGAGGGTATAGGCGACTTTTTTCGCTTCGGTATCGTAGACAGCTCCATTGACCAGAAGGTACATCTGGACAGTGTTGATAAAGGTCTGGGCTTCAGTGGAGGAGCCATTGAAGGCTTTGGGTGCTCTCAATCGGAGCTCAGTGGGTTTGGTGGTGGTAGACATGGCTGGGGGGCTGGGTGGGGGGGAAGGGCTTGGTGACAGAGTTTGAGATCCTGGTGGGGTTCCTGGGTTGGAGTCCGAGGAAGTAGGGACACGAATGCATCATCTGGGGATTGGGGAACTGGAAGGAGGGTATGGAGGAGCAGGAGATCCTCTTCTAGGTCTGAGGGGGTTGAAAGACGAAATGGTGGGGCACTACTAACAATGGTAGGCTCGAAGAGGAAACCTTGACCTTTTGTTACACTTGGCCCGAGTAGGAACAGGTGTAGCCTCGAGAAGAAGGTTCTGGAGCGAAGAGCAAGAACAAGGGGGTCTTGAGGGACGAGGGATCAAGACGACTGAGGACTAAGGGAGGTCGAGGGAGTCTTGAGGATCAAAGGGATCAAGACGACGAGGTTCTTCAAAGGTCGTGGGATCGAAGACAAGGGACTTGGAGCGACAAAGACAACCTATGTAGCTGGGTTAAAAGCTCAGAGGTTGAAGCGTCCTTTCAAGTGCAGGACAAGGTCACACAGAGGGTTTCAAGAGCAAGGGTTATATTCCAAGACGTATCTAGAGGATACTCGAGGAGGTCAAGGTTAAAGGAACTAGGAGCGATGTTGAATCGCTTATAAGTAAAAAGAAGAACAATAAAAATGACCCTGATTGGTCAGTAAAAGTGGTGCCATAGAACGCTAGGGAATATGGTGGAATGAGTAGGTAATCTGCAGTAAGGAACAATAAGAAGCTGTGGATGACTAAGTATTACATAGAAACGGTGATAACAGAATGGACATGAAGAATGAGTGAAGCAGGGAAAAAGGAAAAGAGATAAGGGTCCGTATGAATCGTAACATATACCAAGGGGATGGAACACCATGGAACATGATGGAAGGAATGTGTCAGCCGCAGTATGGATGAGTCAGGGAAGCTGCAGATGAGTAATCATATAGTAAGCAGATGACGAAGCGAGATGAATAAGCGGGAGTAAGGGGGGTCGGTAATCCGCAGTTATGGATGAGTCAGGAAGACTGCAGATGATTAAAGTACAGTGAGTAATAAGATTGATACACAATCGATAAAAGAAAGGCATAGTGGAAGGTGTCGAGAAAGAGAGTGAAGAAAAGAATAGGAGGAAGTCATAACAATATAGCTGTAATAAGACATATGTAATAGTCAATATATGTAGTTACAATTGAGACTGACTTACTGTAATCATCACTTCGCCCCATCAAAGGGCTTGCCTGTCTCAGATTTCAGAAGACATGCAAACTCTGTCATCATCGTGTTGTTATTGCTCGCATTGTCACTTGTAACATATCCAATCTAATGGCATTGTGAGTGGATGAGTATAGCTAGCAGATTACATACCCTATGAGTAATACCAAGGTGTTTGATAGCTTTATACAGTGCCTGCCCGAGATGGACCCCATTGTGTGTGTTGTTGAGCTGGACAAATGCGATAAGGCCTGTGTGAAGGGTCCACATGTGCGGCGCATTCTCTTTGATCCATGATGTAGTGACAGCAAAGTAACTGTCGCAGTTTGAGGCCTACCAGGCATCGCAAGTAAGGCTGATTTGTCCTTGAACATTTTGACCCTATTGTACTACATTAGCTCAGTAACATGTAAGGGTATGTGTACATACCAATAGTTTCTTTTTGAGTGAGAGGAAATCAATCTTGAATTTCTTGATAATGAGCTCATGCACTGTGGTATGACTGGGTACCTTGATCTTGCTGGGAGTGTGTGAGACAATGTTGAGCAATCATTGGAACATTGGATGCTCCATGCAATGAATCAGCTGTAACATTGTTCATTAGTGAGTTAATGAACATTAGTGGAATTGCTTACCTGGTGTTACAACCTCATTTGGATCTAAGTCTTAAGTGCTCGAGTTATCTAGGCCCATGTCTATCTTATCTTGTCGGATTAGATTAGTGCTTGCAGTCATCTTATTGAGTCACGTGATTGAGGTCTAGATCTATGACATCACAAACACATGGTTATCACATGGCACATAGCCTTGCCTTATTGTTCACATGTGTGCACTGGTTTGCTTCATGTTCACCTCATGGATCACACAACCTGTGCCCCTCATGGCTAGTGCATGCTTGATGCATGGTAGCCTCATGGCTTATTTAACCATATATAGTTATAGTACTCTCATGATATGTCATACCTTACAAACCACTGTCTCACACCTGCCCTAATATAGCCTCATGTAGAACATGTGTACCATAGTATATATTGAATGCAGCACCAGCCAGACTCTTTAGTCTGTTCTGGTTGATCTCTGACTAAACAGTGCCCCCTCCTCATCATTTGTCTTGATTGTGGGTAACTTAGTGCAATTCCTGTATAGGTTTTGACATTGCCAACAAAAGAACAGACTCTTATCTCACTACCTCACCTGACACTGGTACATGTGTCACAACCATCAAACCTATCAAGGCCCTTATCGCGCTGTTTCCTTGCCTTATCGTTTATTGCTGTGGTTACACTTGGATCCCAGAGTTAAGGGAGATCACTCACATCAAGTATAAAGAGAACCCTTGACCAGGTTGCTGTCTCGAAAAGCAATTGATTTACACTGCTAGTTATATACTTGTCCGGTGTAGCTCACATTCGCATTGTCAGGGTAGATCCCAATCGAGGGAACCCTTCTGACCACGTGAAAATAAGGATCAATCCCTTAGCACATTAGTGCATCAGTGCAGTGGAAACTCCACTGCACAAAGAGTCAGAATCATGATCTCTTCTGTAAGATTCACAGCCTTACAGAGCTAAATCTGTGCTAAAGCCAGGCATTCCCGGTTCCTTTCATTCGTGCCAACTGTGTTTTTGGGCTTGTGACCCAAAGTTTTGAGATTAAGATCAAGTTGAGAAGGACTCTTTGTGAGATCCCCCTCGATAACAAGATATAGTTACTGAAAGTTGGTCTCTTCGTGAGAATCACATCAGTCAAAATAGCTTCCCAATCCTTCTCTGCCAATTACTGTTATATAGTAAACTTTGCTTGTTTAATATCACTGACTCCTATCAAATCAGAACCAGTAACCTCCAAATTGCAATATCCCCTGCTCCCTGAAGAAGGACACCCAGACTACGATCCAAATGATCATCCGTGTCCCAAAATAGAAAAAATCGCACCAACCTTCATACCAAACTCCCTCTTCACCCAATATGTTGAACACCAATATCACCGCTCTGCTCGCATCCTTGCAGCAGCAAATCTCAGATCAGAACGCGGTAATAAACACATTGAATACCACGGCCAGACAGGCCAAAATCTGAGCCATCACTGCAGAAAACATGGCAGCTGCAAAAACAAGCACTGAGGTGAAAGTGCAAAAGAAAATATCCGTGGTTTCTGACCCTGATATTTACGATGGAACTTATAATAGATTCTCAGAATGGAAAACCAAGATGGGAGTCTTTGTCGAAATGAACTTGGAAGCATATCTTACCAAGAAAGACAAATACTTGGCAACCTTGTCAAGAATCGGCTCCATGAAGGAGCAAGATAAGAATGGTGCAGGTAGCTGGGCCCACAACCAAATGAATAAATACCAGAAGAACAGATACCCGGAGTATGTGGAGCTCATGGAGGTACTCCACAAATGATTCTCAATAGGGAATCACAAGGACATAGTGCTCAGGAAACTGATGGCGCTAAAACAATCATCAAATGAGAGGATGCAAGTCTTCTTGATGAAATGGATAGCTTTGTTTGATGAAGCCCAGTGCAGAGATTTCATGGGCACCGCATTGCTTGAACAAAACACCCAACAAGACATAGTCTAACAAATATTCATAGATGCTAAGAGACAAGATCTAGTCTTATATTATGTAGTAATTCTACAACAGTACACAGAGGCCATCAAAGCCTTTGAATATCGAAAAGGCCCTCAAAAGGACCCTAATGCAATGGATATAGACACAGTCCATCATGCATGGGAAGAGCCTTCTGAATTCAGAGGAGGCTCCAAGTCATTCGCTGCGGCTGTTGCCAAAACCAAAAAGGTCCAAGCCATAGGGACCTTAAACTGTTATAACTGTGGAAAGGATGGCCACATGGCCAAAAATTGTAAGGCCCCATCTACTTGGTGCACCAAATGTGGTTTCTCGTGTGGAGGGCACTGTAAAATGTGCTCGAAATTTAACAAGAAGGTCCGTGTCACCACTGGAGAGCAAACTCTGAAATCAAGTGCCATGGCAAGTACATCTAGGGGCACTTTAGATAGTATGGACTTAGATACCATTAGGGCATATTTAGACACATGTGAAGCTTCGGGAAAAGCCTAAGGGAACCCCTATCAGGTAAGGGTCCCTCCCCATCGCTAGTAAATAATAGTTTACCTAAGAGAGCTCAACACCTAGATAGTGCTAGCTTGTTTGATTTTGATTTTGCTCATTCTTGTTTCAATTCTTTTTCTTCACTTGAGAATAATGTCATATTAGATAGTCATGTTCCTAGTTCCATTTCTGTTTCTTCTTCTATTTCGTCTGTATGATGTGGTAGCCTACCTACAGACAAAACTGAAACAGCATCTTGTATTGAGTGTGGCCCCGGTAAAAGGGTACTTAATTCTGTTATAAAGGAAAAAAATAATTCTCTCGATCATAACCTGAATGATAGAAGAGTGCGTTCCTTAAAGCCTCTTTGGGAGATAACCCTAAAAATTGAAATAATTCAAAACCATACAAAAAAATTATGCAACACTTTGCTAGACAGTGGCACAAATGGCATATTTATAGATACTGAATGGGCCAAGAGAAATAAAATCCCTCTAAAGCCCCTAGAGCTAGTCGTCCCTGTCTACAACGTGGACAGAACCCTAAATGCTATGGGCAGTATCACTTATCAAACAGATCTCGTAATCGACTATATGGGTCATTGAGAGAAGGTCACAGCAGATGTGACAAACCTTGGATGAAATGAAATGATCCTTGGTTATACATGGTTAAGGGACCATAATCCTGATATCGATTGGACCATAGGAGCCGTAAAGCTCAATAGATGCCCCTCTTCGTGCAAAGCCTTGCAATGAATGGTGCTTTCTTGTACAGAGGAACATGAACAAGCGTATTGAATTGCCAACCTCATAAACAACTTTCCAGTCAATCAGAAAGTTGAATATGAAGATGCGTTTAAACTAGTACCAAAACAGTATCATGAATACTTAAATGTGTTCTCAGAGAAAGTATCTGAATGACTGCCACAAAGAAAGCCTTGGGATCATGCAGTAGATCTGAAGCCCGATTTCATGCCGAAAAAGGGCAGATTGATACCATTGGGACCTATGGAACAGGATGGAGTCAAGAGCTTCGTGGACAAACAGATAAAGAAGGATTACATTTGACCTTCTTAATTGCCACAGACATCTCCTGTCTTTTTCATTTCTAAAAAGAATGGAAAGAAATGCATGGTTATAGATTATAGATATCTGTATGAGGGCACGGTTGAAAACAATTACCCATTGCCGTTAATCTCACAGATAATTGATAAGCTCCAAGGAGCTAAATTGTTTACCAAGATGAATCTTAGATGGGGATATAACAATGTGCAAATCAAGGAAGGCGATGAATGGAAAGGCGCCTTTGTTTGTCATTTAGGGGCCTTCGAGCCTACCATAATGTTCTTTGAAATGTGCAACAGTCCTGCTACATTCCAACAGATGATGAATGAGATATTCTCTGACATGGATAACATTGTGATAATCTACATTGACGATCTATTGATCTTTTCTAAGCACAATGACATAGTGAAACATAGAGAAGCCTTACGAAGAGTACTTCGAAAGCTTCATGAAAATGATCTATTTGTAAAACCCTTGAAATGCTTCTTCGAAGTAACCAAAGTGGATATGCTAGGCATGGATGTATCAGGAGACGGTATTACCATGAGTAAAAACCAGCTTGATGGTATTGCATCTTGGCCAGCTCCCATCAATGTGAAAGGAGTTCACAGCTTCTTGGATTTAGCCAACTTTTATAGACATTTCATTAAAGATTACTTGCTTATTGCTCGACCATTGCATGAATTGACAAAGAAAGATCAACCTTAGGATTGGTCATCTGCACAACAAAGTGCATTTAACACATTGAAAGAGAGATTTACAAGCGTAGTGGTGGTGTTAGCTTATCTGGATGATACAATACCTTATTCCCTTGAATGTGACACTTCAGACTTTGCAACAGGAGCCATATTGTCAACAATCATAGAAGACAAATGGCATCCAGTAGCATTTATGTCACACTCAATGACACCGGAACAAAGGAACTATCCAATAGCTGATAAATGTTGGCACCGCCAAAACCTATACAGGCAATGGACTAGGTCACCACAAAATACTAGGACTTAAGAGGGAAACTGCTAAGGCAGGAATCAACCAGAACAGACTAAGAAGTCTGGCTGGTACTGGCATTGTATATATACGAGAATACATGAGGTGGCCATGAGGCGTACTTTAGGGCAGGTGCTATGTAAGCAATGACGTATCATGGGACGAATTACTATATCTATACTAATGACTCACACGCTCGTGAGAACGGTGTTCTAGAACTATGCAATGAGGCTACCATGCGTTAAACATGCGCTAGCCTTGAGGTCTGACGTCATGATGGTCTGGACCCAGGTCATGTGATGCAATAAGACAAGATCGAGCGCTTGATTGATAAGATAAGATTGGCGCGCGCTTAGATAAGATAAGATAAGATAAGCCGGCGCTAAAGCTAGGTTTGCAATCGAGGGTTGTAACATTATCCTGCTACTAGGATCGAGATTCCAGATTGATCAGAATTCTGTAGAACCAGAGGTAAAGTTGATCAAAGGGGTATTAAAAACGCCCTGAAACAAGGCTCAAGACATGTTAAGTCGCTGAGGAGCACTAGGATGACGCTTGTGGAACAAGGCAATGGCATCTTTGCCGTGAACAGCAATTGAAGACGCAGCTTCCCAGGTATGATCAGAGATATCGTAACCTTTCCAATGAATCAAGTATTGGAAGCTGCAAACAATAGGGCAAGAATCCACAATGTAATCAATTTCAAATTCCTCGTGACCTTCATTGTCAACGGAGATAGAACCAGGCCGTACAACAGGCTGACCATCAAGGGGTTCCACATAAGGTTTAACGCGTGAGACATTCATGACGTTACGAGTGGTAATTGACTTTGGGAACAACAATTCCACAGAGTTCGTGTACACATTGGTGACCTAATAAGGTCCAATCCACTTCTCTGTTAATTTTGGAGAGGGTCGATTCGCTATTTTCAAATGTTCCGAAGACAAGAGAACCAGATCACCAATTGCATAAGCAGGGGCATTAGATCGCAATTTATCGGCTTGAAGTGACATTTTGGCATGAGTAGATTCGAGATTAGCTTTGGCAGACTCCAAATTTGCCTTCATATCTGATGCGAATGCTTCTGCAGCATGCAATTTCACTTGGCGTGGTTCGATACCCATACAGGGAACGAATGTCTTTGTAAGCTGAAAAGGGGTAAACCCCATAGATGACGATTTCATGTTGTTGAAATTGAATTGTGCCATTGCTAACCAATCCATCCATTGGGATTGCTTTTCTGTGGCAAACAGATGGAGATATTGGTTCAATTCTCGGTTGATACGCTCTGTTTGTCCGTTGGTTTGCGGATGATATGCAGTGGACATTTTCTTTTCGATTTTCAACAATTTTAATAGATCTACCATCATCTGTCTAGCGAACTGCGAACCACGATCTGACACAATGGATTCCAGGAGACCATGGTGTTTCCACACATAATCTTTGTACAATTGAGCGGTTTGTGCTGCGTTCACGGTTTTGTTTGTAGGGATGAAGGCCACTTCTTTGGAAAAGCGATCCACTACAACCAACACACTGTCGTATCCATGTGATTCCGGGAACCCAGTGACAAAGTCAGCTGAGACATCTTTCCACGGTCCATTTGCTATGGGCAAGGGTTGTAACTTCCCTGCAGGGGCTTTGTTCGAAGGCTTCATTCGAGCACAACGATTGCAAGATTTGCAATAGGTTTCTATATCATTTTTCATTCCAGGCCACTTGTAGTAGCGAGAAAGAAGCTCTTTGGTTTTATCCAGGCCTTTATGTCCGGTGAGTGGATGATCGTGAAATTGCATCATTACTTCCATGCGCAAGTTCCTACAGTGACTCCAAAAACCGTTCCAATATTTAACCCCAAACTGGGGCATGAAGCACCCTGCAATCACCTGTGGGAATCTCGCTTAGCTTTGGTAATGACAAACATAGTACAAACCCTTAGCTACAACCCTGTCCCCAGGGTCATGTGATTTGGCTCAGAGGCTCCAGAGATATATCCATTCTAAACCTGCAACACCATTGGAACAGTTTTTGGACTTTTCAATTAGAAGGGGTATTTGGTATATATTAGTACTTGGTATATCCTCCTTTGGCTTTAATCACAGCCTGGACCCTCCTTGGCATGTTTTCAATCAACTTCTGACATTCTTTAGCTGGTATCTCTTCCCACACCTCCTGAATCCTCTCCCATAGTTGATAAATCCCATTAGAAGAGTGTTCATACTCTGTCAACCTTCTCTTTAGATGTTCAATGGGATTGAGGTCAGGAGACTATGCAGGCCATACCATGGTCTCAAAATCCTGCTCTTCTAGCCATCTCTTCACCTTTTTACAGGTATATTTGGAGTCATTGTCCTGTTTAAAGATGATGTTAGATGGATTAAGATCATGAAACTGCAGAGTATTCAACAGTTCATCCTTCAAAATCTGAAGGTAAAGATCACCATCCATCCTACCATCAATCTTGGCAGCATGGCCAACTCCCTGCCAAATCATACACCCCCATACCATCATGGAACCTTCACCAAATTTAACTATTCCTTGTACCAGCCTATCACTAAGCCCTCACCTGGCTTTTTCCATGCCCATTTCCTTCCATCTAATGCCAGGCAATTGATTTTGGTCTCATTAGACCATATTACCCTCTTCTAGTCCTCTATAGTCCAGTCTCTATGAGCAATAGCAAAGTTCAAGCGATTCTTGTAATGCCTAGCAGAAAGTAGAGGGTGTTTGGACTTGACTGCAGCTTTCATCCCAGACATTTTGAGGTGGTGGTGAATGGTATTAGAGTGGAGAGACTTGTTGGTGACATTGGAGAGTGCCTTGGTCACCTGGACTGCATTCTCAGCCTTATAAGTAGAAATGAGATGAATGACAGGGCAAATATTGGTAGGGGAAAGCTTTGATGGACAACCTCCAGCAGACTTTTGGAGGTCAGAATGCTCCTTAGAATGAAGTCTGGATATGATAGCAATGTCAACACCAGTACTAGATGCAATAGAGTAAAGAGAATGGCCAGCATCAAGCTGAGAAAGAATGGTATTCTTCTGAGTGGTAGACAGTGATCACATAATGGTAGTGGTAAAGGATAAAGAGGTGTGGGAATGTTTTTCAACTCAGACACAATGTTTACATGTATGTCTCTATTTATAGCATCAAATAATAGGCAACAAACCTGTTTATAGTTGAGATTCTAAATGTGTTAATGAAAGTCCAAAAACTGTTCCAATGGTATTGCTGGTTCAGAATGGATATATCTCTGGAGTCTCTGAGCCAAATCACATGACTCTGGGGACACAGTTGTAGCTAAGGGTTTGTACTATGTTTGTCATTACCAAAGCTAAGCGAGATTCCCACAGGTGATTGCAGGGTGCTTCATGCCCCGGTTTGGAGTTAAACATTGGAACAGTTTTTGGAGTCACTGTAGGTACCCATATTTTTCCATCGTATTCCCATAATCCATTACTATATACCGATCCTTCGGTGATGGTGTGTTTCTTTTGTTCTATTTTTATCCTATCGAAGAGTTCTATTTCTTGTACACTACAAATTTTGGAACTATCTATCATAACGGTGTTTTTGTTATCGTTTTCTATTCCTATACTATGATCTTCTTGCCGAGATAAGGCATCTGCCTTTCCCATTGAGCTACCGGGTTTATTCACTAATAGATAATCGAAACAAGATAAATATTGTGCCCATCTAGCTTGCTGTTTAGACAGATCTTGCGCTTTCATAAAATACATCAAGTTTTTGTGATCTGTCCATATTTCAAACTGATGACGAGCACCCTCTATATGGTGTCTCCATTGCTCCAGAGATCGGATAATTGCTAACATTTCTTTATCAGCGATTGGGTGATTCCGTTTTTCTTTCATTATACTATGAGACATGTATGTGACAGGGTGCCATTTGTCTTCTTTTAGGGTTGACAATACTGCACCAGTAGCGAATTCTGATGCGTCGCATTCAACACGATAAGGGGTCGTGTCATCCAGATATGCCAATATGGGCACAGACGTAAAACTATGTTTTAAGTTATCAAACGATTGTTGTTGTGCATTTCCCCAGCACCAGGGTTGATCTTTCTTTGTTAAGTCATGTAAGGGATGAGCAAGAAGGGAGTAGTTTTCAATGAAGTGACGATAGAAGTTGGCGAGTCCTAAGAAGCTACGAACTCCTTTTACGTTGTGAGGTACAGGCCAAGTAGCAATTCCATCGAGTTTGTTTTTGGACATTGAAATCCCTTCTGCAGATACGTCCATCCCTAGCATGTCTACTTTGGATACTTCAAAGAAGCATTTTGACGGTTTCACGAATAAATCATTCTCCTGAAGCCTCTGAAGTACTCTCCATACTGCTTCACGATGTTTCTTAATATCCGTGTGCTTCGAGAAGATTAATAAGTCATCGATATAAATAATGACTATATCATCCATGTCCGCAAATATCTCATTCATCATTTGCTGGAACGTGGCCGGGCTATTACACATGCCAAAGAACATTACGGTTGGTTCAAAGGCCCCTAAATGGCAGACGAAGGCTCCTTTCCATTCGTCGCCTTCCTTGATGCGTACATTATTGTAACCCCATCGCAGATCCATCTTTGTGAAGAGCTTAGCTCCTTTCAGTTTATCTATGATTTGCGAGATCAACGGAAGGGGGTAGTTGTTTTTAACCGTGCCTTCGTTGAGATATCTATAGTCCATGACCATTCGCTTCTTTCCATCCTTCTTTGGTATAAAGAATACTGGTGACGTCTGAGGAGATTTCGAAGGTCTGATGTAACCCTTCTTTAACTGCTCATTCACGAACGATTTAACTTCATCCTGTTCAGCAGGGCCAAGCGGGATTAACCTTCCTTTCTTTGGCATGAAATCAGGTTTCAAATCTACCATGTGATCCCATGTTTTTCGTTCAGGGAGGCGTTCGGATACTTTCTCCGAAAAGACATCTAAGTAATCTCTATAACATTCTGGAACTAGTTTGAAGGCTTCTTCCGATTTTGGGTCAGATAACGTAAACTAATCTGTATACGTATTCATTATGTACTGTTTTTCATGTTCTTCCATCCAATTACAGTAGCTAGAGTTCAATACTTTGCATGACATCGGACACCGATCCATATGTACGTGCCCTGAAATCCAATCTATAGAGGGATTGTGGTCCCTTAACCATGTGTATCTGAGAATCATTTGATTTCGGCTGAGATTAGTGACATCCACAGTTATCTTTTCATGGTGTCCCTGGTAGTCTATTATAAGATTACATGTATAGGCTATGCCACCAGCGGAGTTAATTGTTCCATCCACATTGTAGATGGGTACTACTTTCTCCAACGGGGTGAGAGGGATACGGCTTTTCTTAGCCCAATCTGTATCGATAAATATTCCATTGGCGCCACTATCCAATAGTGCACAAGCTGAGATTTTTTTGTCTTTTTGGATTATCTGGATTTTTAATATGATTTCCCTAAGTGGCTTTAGAGTGTGCACTTTCCTGTCAATCGGGTTTTGAAGGGAAACATTTTCTTTATTTTTATAAGCAGATTTAAGCGTCACTTCCCGGTGACCATGCTCTTTCGAGATCGCTGCTTCGGTTATGTCATCTGGTAGGCTACCACATCGAGATGACAGAGATAAAGAGAAAGAACTATCGGTATCACTATCTATAATTAAATCAGAATCAAGAGCACTAAAACTATTATTACATGGTAAAGAAAAAGAAGTTATACTAGCACTATCTAGGAGTCAAGTACATAAAGGAACAGATGTAAAAGAAATATTGTTCGTATGGGATGAGGTACCTTTATCCGATAAGGTCC
>JBBPMR010000680.1:0-16202 GCA_038090415.1 Rossbeevera mucosa | reverse complement strand
TGGCGTTCGAGATGGTACGCTCGCTCACCCTCGCAGGTCTCGACGTAAAGAGGTCGCTCGAAGAGTCCTATCTCCGGGACGATTACACACCCTCTTCGTCTTCCCCGCTCCTCGGTAAGCGGAAAGCGAACGTGATGGGTATGGACGGTGGGAAACGCGCGCGCAGAGACGGTGGGGATGATGATGACGACGACGACGATGACGCGCCGCTGCCTACGAGTTCGTTGTTCCTTCCGCTACCTGAAGCGCGGACGGCGTTGCAGCCTGAACATATTCAAGACGCGTTTGCAAGAATGCAGGGCGATTGGGCACATCATCGAATTGCGAGCATGCGAAACTGGCGGGGTGGCTTGATTCGGACGCGGGTCAGCCTTATATAAAAGGGTTCGTATGGCTTGGCTTGTCTTGTTTTTCCAAGTCTGACCATGCTTGCAGCTATCTATCGTAGAGCTAGAAATATTGCACTCCTGCCTGACACCGCGACGAAGCTGCAGGTGGAACATACGCGAGGCGTTCAAGACCGTCACTTAACCTCTCAAGGTACGACGGGAGAAACCAGAGACCTTTGGCGACTCGGAACGGTTTCAAGGGAAAGGGGTGTCAAGCGAACGAATGGCCACCAGGGGCAGCAACCCACGTTTACACTTTCTTTCGTACAATATGACCGTTGTTGGTGTTATTGATGATCTGCTCCGGGAACGACCAAGCATTCGTTTTCCAGTCTCTTGCTTCACCACCACAGCGAGCGAACATCATGTCAGATGAGACCCAAAAGAAACTACACAATCTTTGAGGTTAAGTATCTGGATCAGCTAAAGTAGAAATGATAGACAGAGATCAAGAACGTTCTCACTCGTCCTTTCTAATGGGACATTCTGGTATCAAATGAACATTCTGACTAATCAATTCTGCTGGAACAACTGATACTACACATTCACCTCCCCAACGTGCCTTATGGATCTGATAGATTTTTGTTGAGGGTTCAGGAGCAACCGTGAATTTGGTGAACCATTTGACATATACCACCAGGTGTTTCGGTGGCAGTTTCCCACTCAGAAAGACGAGTTGGCTGGTCTTGGCAGGGATCGAAAAGATTAGAAGTCTAAAAGATACATCTCAGCCATGACACCAGCCCTAGAATAAAACGCATACCATGAAGTGGTGCAACACCTGTACTCGAATGAGGGCAGTGTCAAAGTGAGGCCTTATCCGGCAATTTTCGGCAATCTTTCGGCAATTTTTCCCATTGGGTCGCAAGGGTCACACAAGTTGATCAAGGCCCATGGCAAGATCCTGCGTTGATACATAAAATACATCCGTCTCCTGGTCAATGGAAGAGGGATTCCTTGACAAATGGTGACAGATACGGCGACACACAAGCAAACAAACAGTTCATCCGTGCATGGCTTCACCAGTGCGAAAGCGAATACGGAACGGAATGTACCCCATCGCTTGATCTTCCACAAAACATCGGCAAGGAACCAACTTCTGTGATTGACGTAATCGAATCTTGTCTTGTAGCAACACCTTCGGGATGTTGTCATGTTGCTCTGAGTTACGTCTGGGGCACGTCTCCCGTATTCAGGCATCTCACAGAGAACACGGAACATCTTCGCAAGACAGGCTCACTGCGGTCCTTGCTCATCCCAGCTACCATCCGAGACTCAATAACGCTGGTACTACGCGGTATTGGGGAGCTTTATACATGAGCAGACTCTCTTTGTATCATCCAGGATGACTTGAAGATGCAACAAGAGATAACGCGGATGGCTGCAATTTATTCCAAGGCGTGGTTTACCATCATTGTAGCTGCTGGGGATCATGCGAACATGGGTTTTCCGGGTGTTGAATTGGGATCGTGAGAGCAGGTGCAAAGGATACTAAAGATAGGAAGTTGTGAGCTGCTGACGGTCGTAGATATCCACAAAACACCGTGGAATCGATGACACTATATGGGCTCAGCGAGCGTGGACTTTCCAAGAGCGAGTCTTGTCCAATAGGATATTGGTATTTTCGGAGAACCAAGTTTATTGGAGTCGTCGCTCGGCATCGCACTCAGAAGAGCGAGCTCTTGAAAAAGTCCTAGGTATCGATCGGCATCACCCATCATTCCCTCAAAGGACCTCCACCGACACACTCTCCGGGGAATACCTAGAACCATAAGACTGCATGAACATCTATGACGACCTACTCAGCACTTACCGGCAGCGACGCTTGACCTATCAAACAGATCTACTCAACGCGTTCAATGGTGTTTCCCAGATCCTTGGGGCACTTCAAACGGACACGTTCCTCTGGGGCCTTCCAGAGTCACTATTTTTGTATGCATTGACCTGGACTTTCACGGACCAGTCGTCGAGAAACAATGTCGAAATTCCCATCTTCTCGAGTGACGGTTCGAAACAAACTGTCCCGTTTCCTTCTTGGAGCTGGGAAGCGTGGTCATGCAAAGATCAGAAAGATACTTTCCTTCATGGCGGAGAGAGGAGTCAGGTGCGGCCCGCAATCCAATTCTGCATCGTGAACGAAGAACACCAGCTGGTCAGCATCAAAGAGCGGTCATGGGAGGATCAATCAAGTGATAGTGCTCGTGTACTCAGGCCGTGGCAGGATCACCAACCTTCCCCGCTTCTGGACCAGTTGTGCCAACGTGGAGAGTCAAAGGCCCCCGGTAATGTGGAATACATACCGTTCCCACCTGCCGGTTATCAACTGGATCAGAGCGAGACCCGTTATCATACAGCAGGACTTGATTGTTGTCGCAGCGTGCAATCCAAAGAGGTTGGTGCTTCTGGCTGTTGAATGGAGAGACGGAATAGCATACCGAGAAGGACAAACACAAGTTGGCAAGGCAGATTAGGTCGGGATAGAGAACAAGGAGTGGCGGTTAATTACACTCGGATGAGGTTTGCATTAGTAAGTAAAGTGGAATTGTGGTGGACCACCATGAGCCTTGCTGACTCAGCTGTCATCATCAGCTTAAAAACGACTCAGTCAACCATTCGTTCGTGCCACCATGGATCTCCTCGCCCTCACTTGTTGGATCCGTTCTGTAAATCATGGAAATTCCTTCCAGGTCAAGATCTCAAAAACAGAGACTGTCGCCGATCTTCAGGAGGCTATCAAGAACAAGAAACCAGTAGCCTTTCGTGATGTGGACGCAAATAGTCTCACTCTCTACAAACCCAAGGATACCCTACCCAGACCTTATAAAGAGAATCTAACCAAATTCATCCTCTCGGAGCATGCGGAACCCTTAGAGGGGGATTATGAGTTATCAGAGGTATTCCCCGAGCCGCCACTCAGGCCAAGGATCCATATCATAGTCGGTATGTAGCAGAGGCAATCCAAGCTGGTCCTGACCACTGATCCTTCTCTAGATACACCAACGAAAATCATTTGTTGGTTACGAGGGGCGACTCTCGACACCAGTTTCCCAATCACCATCCACCCGGATGAAGGCATCGAAAATTTTATACCCCGCATCAAGGACGCCACACCCAGTCTGAGGAACATGGACAACGACCATATACGCTTATACATGATATCGGGAGATGAGAACGAGCTCCAAGAGAGTCTTGACAAGACGGGTTACGGGGAACTGCTCGGAGGGGGCGCTTTGGCAGACTACTTCCTCGGTGTACCAGTCCTCGCCCCTTTACGTGTTGCTGTCGAAGTTCCCTGCGATAGTCCAACCCTTGTTCAGCAGCCAAGTGAGTATTTTCTTCCCAGGCTCTGAATATCTGACGAATACGCTGCCTGAAGATCAGGTACTAATTGGTCATGGCAGCGGCTTAGAAAAATTTAAGGATATCTTTCTTAAAGTAAAGAATTGGAACGAGTTCGAATCCTCCGATATCCAGAGGAACCGGATGGTGCAAGCCCCGGATTTTGATACTTTTTGCCCAGCTTTTGTTACTCGTTTTGAGAAGAGACTGGACCGAAAGCCACGTCTTCCCAAGGATGTACGCGTTTCCTCTATTTGCCATCTGTTGTTTGATTTTGACGATCAGTGTAGCTATCTGCACAGTTCAATCCTGAAAGCTATTTTGAGCATTCCGAGGGCTCAACCGCCGAAGATGGATCTCAGGAGGAAGTGCGCGAGGCTGACCGGTCGGAGGTGGTGATTACCACGTTTTACATGGCATCTATAGAGTGGGAAAAGTTTTATGGGCCTCGTCGGGTTTTCTATAAGCAAGCAGCTATGGACACGATGGTCTTTCACCCATTTCTTGCCGCGAACCAGACGGACGACGCTATGGAGTAAGCCCTTAGTTGCTTGACACCATCCATGCTCACAGTCTTTGCAGGAACAAACAATGGCCTATCGGTGTTGTCGTCAAACGTGAAGGAGAAGAAGAAATACGCAAGTATTATCCTAGGAGTGACTTTCTCATCCAAAAATCTTGTCTTCCTCGGCTTCTTGTGAAGGTTAATTCCGTAGCAAGGACTGAATGGCTTTCGGATCTTGTTCGGATGCTTACGACGGGGGCTTTTATCGTCCGTTTCGCAAACAAGTTCGTGAGGACATTCCAAAAGAAGGATTTTGTCCTCTGCGCCATCTATATTTGGGACAACGGGGATGTTAGTCGCTATACTTTATTTCAGCAGCACCCCACCGATGAACAGGTATGTACTGTTGTAATGTCAAACAACTCGGAGGCTCAGTCGTCTCAGGTTTATTACAACACTTTGGATTTCTCCTTGACAAACAAGGATGGTCGCTTCCAGTTTGCGCGCAATTTGTACAACCTTCTTCACGTGGAATTAGATTCAGATCAAGACCGGATCGCGAATAACGCAGTTCTCGAGCTTAACAATGTGATCGCGAGCAGCCACTTGAAGTCGATGTGCACCAAGGACGCGAACGCTCAGGGCAGTAGGAAACGGGCTCGTAAGGATAGCGATGATGGGAGGGGAAGGAGTGGACATGACCGCGGACAGCTCAGAGCACACGGTTATGAGGTGAAACCCGAAGTTATCGTGGATGCCAGCGGCGGTGAATGGGCGTCACTTTCCAAGGTCCTGGAAGCCTTTTTATATATATATTTATTTTCCAAGCTGACGCTTGACCCTAGAGGCCAGATCATATTCTCATAGTGTATCGACCCACGAAGCAGAACGAGCAATACATCGCAAAGAAAGTTTCGGAGGAATCGAACGAGCTCGAAATCTTCAAATTTCTCGATACTATCCCGCTCAAGTCTGACCATGTCATCTCGTTGGTCGACTCATTCAATGGATGGGCTATTCTACCCAAAATGACCACCGTCCAGGATTACGTCGATTATCGAGTCGTTCCTGAAGTATTTGGAAGTAAAATATCCCAAGTTTGCCTGGGCGTCATCAAGGGTGTCGCGTATCTTCACGAGCACCGTATCGCTCACAGGGATATTAAACCAGAGAACCTTGTTGTCGATAGAGATTTTAACTTGAAAATCATCGACTTCGATATGGCAATGCAAGTAAAGGTCGACGATGAGGAGGTCGACGACCAGTGTGGAACCCGAGGTTGGATGGCACCCGAGATCGAGAATAAGTTGAGGCACAGTCCAATCAAAGCAGACAGATGGGCTTGTGGGGAGGTTATTCTGTTCCTACTTGACAGGTTCTCCAAAGAAGATGAACCCCTTCGGATGTTTGCAATGGACCTGGTGGCGCATAATCCTGAGGAGCGGCCATCGTTGCTTGCATGGAGCAGGTATTTGGTTCTATCGTCTTCGGACGATGGGAATGTAGGGAGTGGCGATGCGAGAAAAACCTCGCAGCCTCGACGGGAGCGAGTGGACTCAGAAGTCAATGGAGAAAACACGAAGCCCCCGAAGAAGCAGAGACTTGGATTGGGCGCGTATAATATGGGTGGATTCGAAGCTTATAATGGACTTGGATTGGGCCTGTATATGGATTCCGAGCTAGAAATTAAGACATGACTGAGTTGTACATATTGAGACTATCTCGATTCGTCAGTCACGCGTCACACAGGGATGGTGTTCGGCCTGTCGTACAAGACTTTCCATGCCTCTGACCATCCACTATCATTCCACCAACTACCAATCCGAGCTTACCGTTGTTGAACCGAGTGACATGGATATCTTGCTGGAAGAAATTAATTCACTTCAATAGTTTGTGATACTTTATGATGTGTACAGTACTGTATCTGAATACAGTTTCTGAAATACCAGCCACAGAGCTGTGAGAATGACACAGAGTAACCAGAGAAAAGGGGATCAAAGTGAAAGATGGTTAAATGCAAAGACACCACTGGAATCTTGCTCTGTACTCTAGCATCGTATGGTCACTTTTTCATGCACTCACTCAGGTATAGTACCAATCTATGGGGGAGCGGCAAGACAGGAACAATAAAAGAAACCAACGGATTGCATGAACTGGCCTTGACGAGCAAAACGGGTCAACTACAGAAAGTTCAATGGGTGATATGTCCATATGTAATCCATTGAAGTCGATGGCAAAGGTAAGTCTAAATACAATAATTTGCTTTCCCCCACTCTCTACCATTGATCCATCAAATCCTATAAAAGAATCAATAAGGATACAGAAGACGAACGTATGCATCGTCTAAACTCACCCGATTGCCCTCATCAATATATACCCAACGGTAGACACGACCTGTTGTCATACATTCCTCAGTTATAGAGAGACTTGGCGGGAGCAAGGAATACGCACCATCGTCGCGATAATACTCGCCGGAATTCCATTCTTGAGGAAATCGACGTTGGTGAGATAAGCTTGCCCGAGATCGTCCTCTTGTGCCGCCCTATTGATCCCATCAAAATATCAGCACGCGATGGACATCAGAATCATGGAAGAGGAGGGGGGAAAGGTAGAGCCACGCAAAGCACGAGACATACGCAAGCTGGTTCGGGAACCCAGACACCGGCATACCCATCCCCGTCGAACAAATAAGCGCGGTAACGAAAATAAGCAGGTTGGAGGGGCTGCCGGGCAGGTCTTTCCCCACTTGCTGTGCGATCGGGACGAGGAGAACACTTGCAACCGTGTGGCTGATAAATGTCGAGACAACCTGTGTTCAAGGATAGGAGGGGTGGCCGTCAGTTCGGCGAAGAACTGATGAAAAACAACGGGGGAAAGGAAAAGACGTACAAGGACAACAACAGAAAGAACGAGAACAATGGTATACAATGCCCGGCCTTCAAGCATACGATGAACTAGACCGTCCATCGTCTTCATTAATCCGCTCGACTTGACGCCGTCACCAAGCGCAATGCCGCCCATCGCCAAGAACACGATTGTCCACGCAAATTGCTCAAAGTCATCCTAAAGCGAACCATGGTTAGCGCTGTTATAACATACTCGATGATGTATACCTTTTTCAAAACCCCCGTAGCAAAGAACGCAACGATCGGAATAATGGCAATAATTCCCATATCCCCGATCACAGGTTCAATCTGGTGCTCGACGCACAACAACACGATCGTCGTCAGACACACCACGGTCACCCACCACTGCTTCAGCGTGAATTCCTCCCTCGTAGGTCGGATTGTTCGTATCTCGATCTCTCCGTCCCCATCCGGCGCGCGGGCGGGCTTGTAGCTCACCAACAGGAGTAGCCAAATCAGTATTATCGATATGATCGAGACGGGGAGAGCGACAGCGAACCAACTCGCCCAATCGAGTTGCGGGTCCATGAACCCGATAGCAATGAGATTCTGGGGCGAGGAGATAGGGGAGCTTTGTCCACCGATGTTGGCGGCAAGGGCAATTCCGAGCTGTGTACGACTGAGTCAGTGGTGGTTTTTGAGCGAAAAAGGATGGACGCACCACCAAGCACGGTGCGAAAGTTGCCCTCGCAGGTAACGTCCGAAGGATGGGCTGCTCAGGAATTTAGAGAGCGGTTGGATGGAACAAAGTGGACATACGCGGATTAAGGTGAAGCAAAGTGCTGGTGCAGCGACATTACTGAAAGTATGTATACGTCAGGCTCCACTCAAATAATCGAAAAAAAGACAGGAAGTACCTAATCCACATGCTGGCAAAGCATGATACGAACATAAAGGCCAAAAGTACCGTTCGAGGCTTCGAACCTGCCATGCTCAATAGGCGCGTAATGAGCATCCGATCAATGTTCGTCTTGCTTAGAGCGGCGGATATCGTCCAACCACCGATCAGAAGCATGATTGTAGGCGAAAACATGACCGAGAATACGTGCCTAAGTGGCATACCAGTCAGTGGCATGCCCAAGTGGAGATCTGATGACATACTTGGTCGCGTCAGGCGTTGAAAGTGGAACTGGAATTTCATCATCCGAACGAATGACCCTACAGACGACCAAAAGAAGCGGAACAAGGGTCGACGTTACGAAGAGCGGAACGGCCTAAACAACAGTGTTAGAATGAGCGCCATAGAATGAGAATGACACAGACCTCGGATGCCCACAAAATTGTACTAAAGATTAGGATCGCAAAGCATTTACTTGCCTCTGGGCTGTCCTTGATAATTTGAATGTTCATGAGAACGATGAGCACAGTGATTGCAATGAGGAGGGAGATCCTTTTGCGCTTCAATCTGAAGCCGCCGAGCGGTGTTGGGATGTTGATGATACCAGTCTCTTCTTCTCGGATGAGGATACCTCCACCAGCCATGTTGGAGGCGTCCGTTGTGCCGTGGCGTTCCTGTGCCAGCATCTGACGCCAGATTGTATCACGCTCCCAAGCTATATGCTCGCGTTGGTGGACTTTGAGCTGTTGCAAGGCAGCGGAAGGGTCATCTCCCGTGACACATTTAGCATATAGAGTAACAAGACGGTTAATTGCAGCGGTGAGCTTGTCCTTGGAACTCTGAAGGAAAGGATGTCGTGACTCCACTACATCATGCATATATCGATCTTTGAGCTATAGTGTGTGTCAGGTGAGAATGCCCAGAAGTAGAACAGACAAACCTCATTATATGTGACCTTGTCGTACCTATCGACCGGGTCAGAGAACTGATTTAAGAAGATCGACTTGAAACATACTTTTTCAATATCTTTCGGAAACCAGAGTAGTTTACCTCTACATACGACTTTAGAGATGAGAATGAGACGAAGAGGTGGGTGATTCTGCGCTTGAACAAGAGACGAACGTCCCAAGCATAGTTGGTCCTGGCAGTCCATACGGTCTCGGCTGGCAGGGACGCAATGCTATCCCTCATGTTTATGAACCTGTCTGCAATCCGCCCCATTGGAGATTTGCTGTTGCTGTTGGCACGGGGTCGAAGAAACGGACGAGACTCGTGGCCGTCTTCGGCAGAGGAAACGCTCCAACGACGATTGGAAGAAGCGTTTCGAGCGTCGGCAGGTGCAAGCTGAGCACCAATTGAGCCTCTGCGGGGACGGTAACTGACGGAGCTAGACTTTCTTCGACGTCGTTTAGGAGAAGCTTCGTCCTCGAAACGGACGTGTTCGCCAGCTATATGCTCCTCTTCGTCTTCGTCATCCACGTAGTCATCCATATAGTGCTCCCCGCCCTCGAGGCCAACCGCGTCCTGCTCAGCGATGAGATCTTCGAGGGTCTGTAGTTCGTCGAAGAGCTCTCTCTCCTTTTCCTCATAAAAAACAGTTATCTTCTTGAGTTCCTGGTCAAGGAGGGGTACAAAGATTGCATCTATTGAGGAAAAGTCAGGCTGTTGCTCGACGAGTGCTGTGCGCTCGTTGGCCTCAAGGTCGACGTATGAGTGACTGAGGCGGTGGTGTTCCTTTTCGAGCTGGTAAATGTGTCGCTTGAGGACGTCATAGCTAAAATTTAATCAGAAACTCGAGAGCCTGAAGCAGAAAACTGCGGCGCACGCGATGTACTCGTCCCACCAGTCTGCGACGGCATTAAACTTGAGTGCCGAGCTGTGGTTGTCCGGTGTCAGTGTAAGAAAGAGAGGGCGAGTATATGCTATACCTGTACTTCATTGCGAAAGCGCGTAGAGAACGTGGTGTCTGACGACGACGGAGAGGACAAAGGGGAATATCCTCGGCTTGGTTGGAGCTGGCAATGGTGATAGTGAGATCGATTTGTCAGCTGCTCATCTTGCTGTGCTCGTCCTTAAGTATTCACCTCGGAACTTCCTCATGCTTACTTTTCCCCCACATTCAAAGCTTCATGGGTCAATCCCCGTCCCGTTCAATGTCCCCGGATGTTCCGCACTTCCGCCCCGACAAGGTCCAGAACTCAGACCACTCCTCGCCACCTCCGTATACGAGCGTGATTAACGCTCCTGAGTTTCAGACTAATCCACGAGTCCCACACGAGGGCCCTTCTTCCTCCGCTCGTGGCTCACACTCTCAGAGTATGACTTTACCTCCTGGCTCTTCTCGCACCCGCGTATTCATGATTCATCCAGCGTTCGCATCTCCTGACCGTCTTCGAGATATTGCATACCTCCAAGCCCCGATGCGTCGGGGATCTAAGGAAAATGCCCTCGACATGCTTCGTGAGTATGACACGGTGATCATCATGGACGACTCGTCCTCCATGTTGGAAGACGGCCGCTGGAAGCAGGTGCGTTTCTTCGTCGTAATAGCCAAGTGGCATGTCAAACATGTTTTTCGCAAACAAGGCTTGCGAGGCATTGAGTGACCTCGCTTCCACGGTCGCAGCCTACGACAGAGATGGAATAGACGTCTACTTCCTCAACCATCCCAAATATGGTACTAATTTAAAGGTGAACTACTATTTAGTCAGTTCATCCGATCTCCTCGATTTGATAATTTCCCTCTAAGGATCAAATGAGTGTCCGCCAGCTATTCAAGCACGTTAGACCCCATGGGCTAACGCCTATTGCCAATAAACTCGATCTCATCGTTGGGGACTATGTCGATAGACTCGAACACGCCACTCGCAAGAAAAAGAAGGGGGACCCGTCCTTCCTTAAAGGCATCAAACCCGTTAACTTTATCATCATCACCGACGGTGCACCGAGTAAGCCTTTCCGGGTGCAATCGACAACGTCTAACTCGGCAATTTGATTTCAGCCGACGAACCAGTGGACTCCATCGTTTCCCTTGCCCGCAGGCTTGATCGGGGACATTACCCCCTGGCCCAGGTGAGAGCATGCACTGATATCCTGGCTCTTATTTGATACCACTCCTCCCCAAAGGTAGGGATTCAGTTCGTCCAAGTTGGAGACGACCAACAAGCTACGGAATTCCTCCGAGAGCTGGATGACGATCTGAGCGGTACTTATGGCGTACGAGTGAGTCATCTATATGTACGTAAAGATCGATAGTTACCCTTGAACTTGCGTTACTTTAGGACATCGTCGATACCACACCTTACCTCGGGATAAAGCTTTCGGCCGAGATGTTAATCAAGATCCTCCTGGGAGGTATTAACCGCCGCGTGGACAGGCGCGGAGGTAAGGCGGTGATGAACTAACCCACAGACGCTAGTCCTGTCTTTGTATCCCGTTGTTGAGCCTTCTGTGATCGAGCAGGAATTTGATTTAAATCATATGTAGCTTTAAGCAATCACTTTACTCCTCTTGAATATTTTAATTTCAGACTCGATTGGGTCGTTTATTGGACGCTCATGCGACCAGTGAATTATGTAATCAAAGATAATTAGGCTTGTCCAACCCGGGCCCCCGGCATTCGCGCAGACGGAATATGCGCCTCGCCCCTTCATAGAGTGCACTCCACAATGGGACATTACGTAATTGATTTTTAAAGAACCTGTTGGATCGGATCATCGAACGTAAATACATGTGCTGCCTTTGGCAAAGTGTTCCACTGACACTGACAACCTTATTCAAAGTTTGGAACAATCTGATTTTCTTATAGCTCCTGCCAAGTACGGTACGTAAAGAGTGCACAAGCAAATCAAATCAATCAATAGACAAAAGACAAACTTAGAGGTCACAACAAGCAGAACCACATATATTCACGTTGGCGAAGACGCGTGGCCATGCCCCCAGCTGGCTGGGGCTCTAAATGGCACTCCCCCTCACCAATACCCGAGAGTAGTTCCCGTGAACCCGATCTCGAGCCACTTCTCCGCTCCCGGAACCTGTGTCTGTACATCGAAGCCGAGTTTGTTGTACAAATTGCGCGCGGGAAGCAGCTCCTCCGAGTTGCCGACATAAAGCACCAGGCGCTTATTATTATCCCTGCTCAGGATCCTAAGCCCCACAGAAAATAAAAATAAAAATAAAATCAGCAAATCATCGGTATTTGGTAGGTCAAAAACACCCACTCCTGACAGACGCGGTGCATGAGCCGTTGAGCACATCTGCGGCCCCTCCATTTCTTGGACGAGAACACCTTCGTGATCGCCGTCACGTCGGCCGACTCCCTGGTAGTCGCGACGAGGCACGCGACCTCCGGAGGCGTACCGTCCTTCTCTATGGTGTGCACCCACACTTGCTGCTTCTCGATCATCACCTTTGCCTCTATCTCCGCTCCTCTGTCGTCGAGCACGTAAGGTGGCTGGAGGGGGAGGGGAGTGACGTTGAGTTAATAAATAAATAAAAACACACCGCATGGCGGGAGAAAAAAAAAAAGGTAGACGTTTACTCACCGAAGTCTCGGAAAACGCCTTGCACAGTTCCACGAGCCCGTGCAGGTGCACCCTGGGGTCCGCGCGGCAGATGTTGATCGCGATGTCCTCGTTCGCCTCTCGCGGAAGGGCGTGATTCAAGTCCTCCATGAACTTCTCGCGAGTACAGTACATGAACGTCGCGTCGTACAGCGGAGCGTCGATGTTAGCATTGATCCCTTGGATTCCCCGAGTGCGCATCTCCGCCTCGAAGACCTGTGCAAACGTAGTCGCGACACTGGCGGTCGTAAACACGGAAAACACCCGCTCAGGACGGACGTTCTGGAGAAGGCAGTTGACGAGGGGAGAAATGGCGTCACGGATGTCCCTTCCACGCGCCACTTCATCGGCGAGCTGGACGGCTTCTTTGCAGGCGACGATGAAGATGGGATAGTTTCCTATCGCGCCCGTAGTGCAAGACAACACGAACTCGACGTTCTGTGCATTGTCAGACACTGCGATCCACAGCTGGCTTCCGTCACCGATGCTGGAGAGTCTAGCCTTGAGCAAGAACGGGAGGATGACGTTCGCGTCGGCTTCGTGCTGGTACAGCGCGTCCACGACTTCGTTCGGGACGTCGGCAGCACAGTGGTATGAGGTAGCTTGGTAAGTAGAGAGGATGTTAGACATGACTTAGGAAATACTGGTGTATGATGGCCATCGTCGTTACTCTCCACTTCGTATTAATACGCGCGTGGTTGGGTCGTAATCGGGTCGAGAAAACCGAAAGGATAGCACTGCTCCAGGCCATCGAGACAGTCGGGCCAAGCGTCCGGCCTAGCATGCACAAGACGAAGATGACAGAGAACGTTGAACAGATCCGAACCTTTCGCGACTCAGGGCTATAAAATCCAGTTAAATTAACAACGTTACGAACTAGGAGCGAATACCAGGTAGAAGAATTACAAGATTGAACATGATCATGCGTATATGGAAATCCGCAGCTGGACGATGGCTTAGGAGGGACGACACGGGCACGCAAGGGTAATAACTGAAAGACCGAATAATGTTCACCATAAGAGAACAAGCGGAGCATGGTACACTTACCGAAAATAACAATATACCCCACCACGCCATTCGGTCGGAATAAACGGGGAGGTATGACGCAACATCAGTATCCTCGATCGGTAAAGTACCAATATAACCTCGACATTTGCCCAAGATGTTAATGATAGTAGGTCAAAACTCCATCGCAGTGGGAATTGAGTACAACGGAAATGAAGGGAAAAAGTCGGATCGGGTATCGATCCAAGGCCAATTTTAGCTTGACGGTCTAAAACGTTTAAGTTGGGCCATGGAAACGACAAAGTTCATTGAACTCGGTTGATTGGCCACTGCTTGCATGCTGTCAGTCCAAAACCGCGAGGTGCGCGACACAGCCGACGAAACTTACGACTCGAACGTTGCAATCATTCCGGTGCTACCAGGAACAATATACGAAGACCCAATTGGTGTACCAACGTGTACTTCATTTTGTGCAGCTGTCAAAGACCATCTCTGTGGCAGCAGGGAAGAAAAAAGGGGGCGCCAATCCGATTGTTCTGGCGTTTCGAGATAAGCCAGTGCGATTCTAAAAGCGAATAAAAGTGTCTATTTCTAATCACTCATTGTGGGAGCGCCGTCCATGGTGCTGTGTGTTCGTGAGGGTCGCCCAGCGCTAATTGGAATTCAGCCGAACAAAAAACGATATACATAGTCCTGACCAGAATCAAAATCTGTGGTTGGCAACGCACTCTGCAGAAAATTAGAGACGATGGGTGAGAGTAAGTACCAGTAAAGGCACAACCTACACACAAAATTCGTCCGATCCTTTCCTTCCTTGAATCCGAATCGGGATATTTTGTCCACGGTCTGAGCGTCGAAGTGCAGTACTAGCGCGCAACCGGCGTCTAATTGACCGGCAATCAGCGGAGGGAACCTGGTGTATTGCCATTGCTGTCACGGTGTTGAACAAAGACCGACATTCCTATTTGGTAGCCATTGCTCCGAGCCTCCGCCGCTGCTCACCCTATGGATGTCTTACCATCAAGTCAGAGAGTCTGCTTCGCAGGCGTCTACCGTGAAGTCCCGCAGTCTCCGGGCCTTCACCTCCTCAGTCTATTGTCCACCCGTATCGTGACATGCTGGCCAGCGTCCGTCGCTCGATGGTCCGACCCATGGGAATTCACATGTAACACTTCTAGCACGTCTTGCATCTCTTCGGCTAGAAGGCTACCAGGAGGTACATCGACAACACCACTGGGATGGTTAACTTCTCATTTCCGCCGGATTCTCGGCGGTCCAAGGATTCGCTAAAGGGGATGATGAGATGAGTGGCAATGAATGTTACTTCTAAGACGGAAGAACACGGGTCGTTTCCTTTCAGCACGCATGTGCCTAGCGGCTATGTTCCGCAAGCCTGGAGGAGCCTTGCCGATTCTTGATGGTACATTACTAGCATCGTGATGAAAGCACAGGACAACTTCTCGTGCTCTATAATTTAATAAATCATCGGAGAAAGCCTTGAGCTCCGACTTGGCGCACGGACGGAGGCAACTGTTGTAGTTACAAACGGACACGCCTCGGTTAGATCCGTATTACATAACATTGTAGATAAGCCTCTTCTGGACGCGCCTCTACATCTCAGTCTCGACTACCACGTCGACTGAGGTGAGAGCACCGTCTATTCTTCATTACCATTGCACTTATACCCTGTAGTACATTCTACAGGTATGATAATAGATGGTCTCGACTACCACGTCGACTGAGTACATTCTACAGCAACGGACCCTATGATTGTCAGCAGTAGAAACAGCAAGATTTACAAATAAAAATATGCATTAATGCTACATTATATTGACTTAAACCTACAGCCATTAAGAATTTATTGGTATATCTTATATCTTATTGAGAGTAGCGGGTAGGCTTGGTCCCACTACGCTCGAGTCGGATCGACTGCGGTGGCAGGTCCGATCATATGGCCTTGTTGGCCTTGATCAGACAGGCCAAGGACTCAAAACGGATCGTGCCATTTCTAATGACTGATCTGCCACTGACACCGATCACTGATCGGGATCATGGTCAGCTAGTAGCCGATGGAAACCAACCACCGCCAAATTACGTAGCAGCTCTCGGTACTCTGATTACCACATTCATCAACAGATCTCGTGCGTGTTTCGGGACGAAAGCAGAATAACAAGGACTGGGCATGTAGCCTGAAATTAGCACCTCGTGCCCGTCCTTGTAAGTTTCCTTGTGATCGTGCCTGAGTCCAAGCAAACGAGATGAGGCGATGAATCCAAGCGGTAGCATAGAGTTATTAATTAAAGCAGATACTACACCCCTATGAAACATGAGAAACATCCGCTAGGCAGACAGTACGAAAGCAGACGACTCTCGTGAAAGCAGGGGGGATCAGAACATATATGTGGTCAGGTTAAAACAACGACTCATGGAGCTGGATGACTGGCACAGGGCACATTATTCTTTCCAGGGATATTCAAACTTTGGCTGGTCTTTGCGCCTCCAAAGCTTTCTCCTAAGGTAGATCATGAGCGACTGTTATCCGAGTGGGTGATGATACGGCACAAACTTCTTCTTAGTTGTCAAGTTCTCGGCGAACACCTCGATGCACTGCTTTGCCTTGAACTCTCGAATGAACCGCGGATCCCTGTTGCGGTATGC
>JBBPMR010000679.1:0-16208 GCA_038090415.1 Rossbeevera mucosa | reverse complement strand
GCATGAAAGCCGATATAGAAACATATTGCAAATCTTGTGATCGATGTGCACGTATGAAGCCATCGAATATAGCACCTGCAGGAAAACTGCAACCCCTACCAGTAGCATCTGGACCGTGGAAAGACGTATCAGCTGACTTTGTCACTGGCTTTCCGGAATCACATGGATACGACAGTGTACTTGTAGTAGTGGATCGATTCTCTAAAGAAGTAGCCCTGATCCCCACTACTAAATCGGTCACAGCACAGAAAACCGCGCAATTGTACAAAGACTATGTATGGTAACATCATGGTTTGCCGGATTCTATCGTATCCGATTGTGGTCCACAATTCGCCGGACAAATGATGATCGATCTTCTAAAGTTGTTGAAAATAGAAAAGAAAATGTCCACAGCCTATCACTCTCAAACGGATGGACAAACTGAGCGTATCAATAGAGAATTAAACCAATATCTCCGCTTGTTTGCCGCCAAAAAGCAATCTCAATGGGTAGAATGGCTAGCGCTTGCGCAATTTAATTTCAACAATACGAAATCGTCATCTACAGGGTTTACCCCTTTTCAGCTTACAAAGACGTTTACTCCTCGTATGGGTATAGAACCTCGCATAGTAAAATTGCCTGCTGCAGAAGCATTCGCATCTGATATGCACTCAAATTTGGAGTCTGCCAAGGCAAATCTTGAGAAAACTCGTGCTAAAATGTCCTTACAAGCCGATAAATCTCAATCAGACGCCCCTGCTTATGCAATTGGTGATTTGATTCTATTGTCATCTGAACATTTGGTTATTGCAGATAAACCCTCTCAAAAGTTAACCGAGAAGTGGATTGGACCTTATCAGGTCACAAACGTGTATACGAACTTGGTGGAATTGTTATTCCCAAAATCGATCACTGCTCGAAACGTTGTGAATGTCTCACGCATTAAACCATACATTGAACCATTGGAGGGACAGCCCGTCACTCGTCCCGGTCCCATCGCTGTTGATGATGAAGGATCCGAGGAATATGAAATTGAATACATTGTGGATTCTCGGCCTATTGGTCGTGGTTTCCAATACTTGATACATTGGAAAGGATATGATGAATCGGATCGCACTTGGGAAGCTGCTTCCTCTGTTGCTAAACATGGAAAAGATGCCATTGCCTTGTTTCACAAGAAAAATCCTAGCGCACCTCGTCGATTGAACATGTCTCGTGCTTTGTTCCAGGGTGTTTTTAATACTCCCGTGATCAATTACACCTCTGGCTCGACCGAGTTTTAATCTTGTGATCTGGAATCTCACTCCTAGTTGGGGGGTAATGTTACAAACCCTCTTTTGCAACCTAGCTTTAGCGCTGGTTTATCTTATCTAATCTTATCTAAGCGCGCGTCTATCTTATCTTATTGATCAAGCGCCCAATCACATCTTATCGTGTCACATGACTCGAGTCTAGACCATTATGATGTCATACCTCATGACTAGCGCATGCTAAAGGCATGGTAGCCTCATGTCGTAGTTCTAGACCACACTTCCCACAGTCGTGTGAACACTTAGTACTTTTATAGTAGTTTCTCTCACGGCACGTCATCGCTCACTAAGCACCTGCCCTAATGTACGCCTCATGGCCGCCGCATGTAAAGTAGTATATATAATGAGAGACACCAGCCAGACTCCTTAGTCTGTTCTGGTTGATTTCCCGACCTGAAATAGTCCCCTCGTCCTTGAGTTCTCATCTTTGGTGGTGATCTAGTGCCTTAACTGTATAGTTTTGGTCGTTGCCAACAACAATAACCCAGGACAAAACCAAGGTAACAATATAGGAAATTCCGGCAAGGAACAGGCTCCAAAGCAGAAAACAATCAAGGAAACAATAAAACAATCAATACAAGCAAGAAATTCAAGTAGACAATACACCCAAAAATTGAGCACGAGTAGCAGTAGGCCTTTTTGGGGCACAAGGATTTGCTCGATGAAACTCATCAATGACGGATTTTGCATGTACAGAAACCGAAGATGCAGGTTCCCAAGTATGATCATCAATGCCATATCCCTTCCAATGAACTAGATACTGCAATCCACGTCCGAAACGATGGGCATCAACAATGTATTCTATCTTGAATTCTTCTTGTCCTTCATCATTAACAATCAGAGGACCAGGTTTATTCAATGGTTGACCATCAAGAGGATCTATCCATGGTTTAACACGTGACACATTAACGACATTATGTGTTCTATACGATTTAGGAAATATTAATTCCACTGCGTTTCCCAAACTAGTTTTAACCTCAAAAGGTCCAATCCATTGTTCAGTTAGCTTTCTAGCTGGTCTATCTTCAATGTCAAGATGTTCTGTGGATAACCACACCATATCTCTTTTTTCATAAGTGGGAACTTCACTTCTATGTTTATCGGCTGTCTCTTTCATACAAGCATGACTAGTCTCAAGGTTTGATCGAGCTTTCTCAATATTTTCTTTCATATTACTAGCGAATTCTGCAGCTGCAGGTAATTTGACTTTATGGAGTTCGAAACCCATTCGTGGAGTAAACAATTTTGTAAGTTCAAAAGGTGTAAAACCAGTTGATGATGATCTAGTGCTATTGAAATCTTGGCCACTTGTAGTAGCAAGAAGCAAGTTCGAGTGTCTTTTCCAAGCCTTTATGACTGGCAATTGGATGATCGTGAAATTGCATCATTACTTCCATGTGCAATTCACTAGATACCCATAACTTTCCATCATAAAACCATAATCCTTCATGGAGGATTGACCCGTCTGGGTGGTTAACACCAGAATGCATGTATTTCACTTTATCAAACAAATCCATTTCTTCTATAGAACACACACAAGATTCAGAGATAGCAATCATTTGCTTATTATCATTTTCCATTCCCTGTTTATGATCTTCTCGTCTGAATAAGGCATCTGCCTTTTCCATAGTGGTTTCTGATTTGTTTATCAATTTATAATTGAATTAAGAGAGGTACTGTGCTCATCTAGCTTGTTGTCTGCCCAGATCTTGTGATGTCATAAAGTATTGTAGATTTTTATGATCTGTCCAGATTTCAAACTGATGTCTAGCTCCTTCTAGATGATGTCTCCATTGTTCAAGTGCCATGATAATTGCTAACATTTCTTTATTTGCAATTGCATAATTTCTCTGTTCTGCTGTCATAGAGTGTGACATAAATGCGACAGAATGCCATTTTCCATCTATTTCTGTGGATAGAACGGTGCCTGTTGCAAAATCTGAGGCATCACATTCTACTCGATAAGGAGTTGTGTCATCTGGGTATGCTAATACTGGTGCAGATGTGAATCTCTCTTTCAATATGTCAAATGCACTTTGCTGTGCAGATGACCAATTTCAAGGTTGATCTTTCTTGGTCAATTTATGTAACGGATGAGCAATAAGCGAGTAATTGTTAATAAAACATCTATAAAAGTTGGCTAAACCCAAGAAGCTGTGAACTCCTTTCACATTGGTGGGAGCTGGCCATGTGGCAATTCCATCAAGCTTGTTCTTACTCATGGTGATGCTGTCAGCTGACATATCCTTGCCTAGCATATCCACTTTTGTTACTTCGAAGAAGCATTTTGAGGGTTTTACAAATAGATCATTCTCACGAAGTTTTCGAAGTACTCTTCATACTGCTTTGCAATGCTTTGCTATGTCTGTATGTTTTGAGAAGATCAATAGATTGTCAATGTAGATTATCACAATATCATCCATATCAGTGAAGATTTCATTCATCATTTGTTGGAACATAGCTGGACTGTTGCACATTCCAAAAAACATTACAGTAGGCTCAAAGGCCCCTAAATAACAAACAAAGGCGCCTTTTCATTCGTCGCCTTCTTTGATATGAACATTGTTATATCCCCATCTAAGATCCATCTTGGTAAACAATTTAGCTCCTTTGAGCTTATCAATAATCTGCGAAATGAGAGGCAGAGGGTAGTTGTTTTTAACCGTGCCTTCATTGAGATATCTATAATCCATGACCATGCGCTTCTTTCCATCCTTTTTAGGAATTACAAAGACAGGAGATGTTTGTGGTGATTTAGAAGGTCGAATGTACCCTTCTTTCATACAAAATCGGGCTTGAGATCTACTGCATGATCCCAAGGTTTCCACAATGGTAATCTTTCAGATACCTTTTCTGAGAACATGTCTAGGTACTTGTGATACTGTTCAGGTACAAGTTTGAATGCATCTTCGTATACAATCTTTTCATTGACAGGGAAGTTGTTTACAAGGTTTCCTATACTATATGACTGTTCATGTTCTTCAGAAGAAGAAAATACCATTCATTGTAAGGTTTTGCATGAAGAGGGGCATCTGTTGAGCTTTACGGCTCCTATGGTCCAATCAATGTTGGGATTGTGGTCCCATAACCATGTATAACCAATGATCATTTCATTATGTCCAAGGTTTGTCACATCTGCTGTGACCTTCTCGCAATGACCCATATAGTCGATCACAAGATCTGTTTGGTATGCAATACCACCAGTGGTGTTTAGAGTTCCATCCACATTGTAAACAGAATCAATCAATTCAAGGGGCTTCAGAGGAATTCTATTCTTCTTGGCCCATTCAGTATCTATAAATATGCCATTGGCGCCACTGTTTGGCAGGGCATTGCAAGATTTTTTTGTGTGATTTTCTATTATTTCGATTTTTAGGGTTATCTCCTGAAGAGGCTTTAGCGAGCACACTCTTCTGTCATTTGGGTTATGACTTGAGGAAATATTTTTTTCTTTTATAACAGAATTAAGTACCCTTTTACCAGGGCCACACTCAATATGAGACGCTGTTTCGGTTTTATCTGCAGGTAGGCTACCATATTGTGCAGACGAAGAAAAGGAAGAAACAGAGATATGAAAACTAGGAACATGACTATCTAATTTACATTCAGAATCAAGAGAAGAAAAAGAATTAAAACAGGAACAAGCAAATCAAAATGAAATGTGCTAGCACTATCTAGGCGTCGAGCACTCTTACTATCTATGGAAATGAAATCATTTTTATCTATATGTGGTTGGGAGGGACCCTTATCCGATAGGGGTTCCCTTAGGCTTTTCCCGCCCACTCACGATCAGTGATGTATGCTCTAATGGCATATAAGTCCATGCTGTCAAGATCTCTCTTGGCAGCACTCACTTGTGCACTTGATGAAGCAGGTTGCTCTTCTGAGATCGCATGGACCTTTTTCTTGTTGAGTTTAGAGCATGTTTTACAGTGCCCACCACATGAGAATCCACGCTCTGCACAATGTGTCAAAGGTGCCTTGCAATTTTTGGCCATGTGGCCATCCTTTCCACAGTTATAACAGGATAAGGTCCCTGTGGCTTGAACCTGTTTCCTTTCGGCAACAGCTGCAGTGAATGATTTGGAGCCTCCTCCATACTCAGAAGGCTCTTGCCAGGCGTGATGAATGACATCCACCTCCATAGTGTTTGGGTCCTTTCAGGGTCCCTTACAATATTCGAAGGCTTCTATGGCCTCCACGTAACATTGGAGTACTACTGGATAATCCATAGTAGTCTTTGTTCTCTTGCCATTGATGTATATTTGACGGATGACATCTTGACAAGCATTTTGTTCTAATAGGGTGATGCCCATGTAGTTGCCACACTCCGCTTCGTCATAGAGTGCTGTCCATTTGGTCAAGAAGACCTGCATCCTTTCTGACACTCCTTGTTTCAATGCCATGAGTTTCCTCAAAGCAATGTCTTTGTGATTTCCTAATGAAAAGTGCTTTTTCAGCATTTCCATCATGTCTACGTAATTGGGGTAGTGCCCTGCGTGCTGGTATTTGTTCATCTGATTTTGGGCCCAGCTGTCCGCACCATTCTTGTCTTCATCTTTCACTGATCCGATTCTTGATAGAGTGGCCAAGCACTTTTCCTTCTTGGTTGGGTATGCCTCTGAGTTCATTTCGATAAAGACCCCCATTCTGGTGGTTCATTCTTCATATCAGCTATATGTGCCATCGTAGACACCAGGGTCGGGTACTACTGATATCTTTTTATGCACCTTTGTTTCAGTGCTGCTTGGCATGTTTGCCACCATGTTTTCGGTGGTAATAGCTCGGATTTCTGCCTGTCTCACTGTATTATTTAATGTGTTGATCACCACGTTTTGATCTGAGATCTGCTGCTGCAGCGATGCGAGCAGAGTGGTGATTTCAGAGTTCGACATGATTGGTAAATGTGGGGTTTGGAACAAATGTAGAAGTGATTTTTTCTATTTCGGGGCAAGGGTGATCATTTGGATCATAATCTGGTTGATCCTCAAGAGCAATAGGAGGGTATTGGAGTTTGGGGGTTATTGATTCTCTTTTTGGTTCAATCAAGGGAGATATCAATCAAGCGAAGTTTACTGTATAACAGTAATTGGCGGAAAAGAATTGTGAAGCTATTGTGACTAAGTGATGCTCATGAAGAGACCAGCTGTAGTCTAACTTGGAAGATACTCACAGAGAGACTGATCACCAAGTTACCTAGAAGTATCTGACTATAACACAGCAATAACGATGATGAGAGGGGATGGCATGATAAGGGCCTCAATGGTGCTTTGAAGGTTGTGACACATGTACCAGTGTCAGGTGAGGTAGTGAGATAAGAGTCTGTTCTTTTGTTGGCAATGACAAAACCTATACAGGAATTGCACTAAGTCACCCACAATCAAACAAAACTCAAGGGGGGGGACTATGTTAGGTTGGGAATCAACCAGAACAGACTAAGGAGTCTGGCTGGCACTGCATTCAATACACATATACTACAAGACACATATTCTACATGAGGCTACATTAGGGTAAGTATGAGATAAAGTATAACATATTGTGAGAGTCCATTAACTATATACGGTTAAATAAGCCATGAGGAGCACAGATTATGTGATCCATGCACAAGACATGAGGCAAACCAGTGCACACATGTTAACAATGAGGCAAGGCTATGTACCATGCTGTTGCAATGAGGCATGACATCATATGACATCATGTTCTAGACTTGTGACATCATTGGTCTAGACTTGGTCATGTGACTCGATAAGATCCTAGAGCGCTAATCACATCTGATAAGATGAGATAAGATAGACATGCGCTTAGATAAGATAACTTGGGCACTTAAGACTTAGATGAAAAATGAGGGTCGTAATAACAGCAGTATAGAAAGGTCCCAGGCTGTGCAAGGCACTACAGAGTGACATACAGGCTGATACAGTGCCGGTCAGATTAGACTGGATTGTACAGGTACCAAACCGTGCCAGTTGCCTGCCATGAGCCTATCAACCTTATTACTTGTAGAGTAGCAACAAAAGATAAAATAGGTAGCATAATGCACTAGATGGCTATTGATTGCTACATACAACATCTTTTCATGCTATTATACCTTAATCATCACCCACTACCACCCACTACCACTGTTCGGCACAACATGTCAGCATTATTATATTGTTGTTGTCAATGGTGTCATTGCATCATTGCACACTGGCGGTGGTGGTAGTGGTGGGGGTGGTGGTGGTTGTCATCGCCTCATTGTCTGTGTCACCAGTTGGTGTTCAATAAATATATATTTATTCTACAAAGAGTAGCACCTACTGCGCTAAATATTACATAAGTGAATGTATATAGTTTCACTTACATGTCTAAGTTATAATTAACTTCTTGTACTTAACCACAATGCATCTTGGTCCAACCTCAAGAACCTTCCAGTAAGTCTAGCTCTCTTCTCTCTGATTCCCCAATGTAAGTGCTGCTATATGGTGCACTCTCACTTCATCAGTTAGGGTCATGTTGGCATCATGTCATTGTCAATGATGTCATCACACACTTGTGGAGGTGGTGGTGGTGCTTGTCACTGTGTTGTTGTTGCACATTGGTGAGGATGGTGGTAGTGGTTGTTGTTATGTTGTCATCACACATGGGTGGGGGTGGTGGTAGTGATTGTCATTGTATTGTTGTGCCACTGTCTGTGTTGCCACTTGGTGGCATGGTGCATTGTTATTGTCACAGGTGTGATGACAGTGGTGCTGTCTCCATTGCACCACTGTTCCTTCATTGTTAGCGTTGATGTGGCAGTGGCAGTGGTGTGGGTGGTGGAGTGGTGTTGCCATTGTCATTGTCATGGGTGTGGTGGTGGTGCCTATTATGCTTGGTCCAGGTAGGAATGAGTGTAGCCTCTGTGAAACAAGGGGTGTGAGTATCATCAAAGTAGATGATCAAAGGACAAGGATACTGTCACGATCAAGTGTCATGAGGGTAGACAAAGGGTGAGAGATATCTCTTTGAGGTGGTGACCACAGTTGTCAAGCTATCGAATGTAGTGGCAATGGTAATACAGTCAAGTGGAGTGTTACAAGTCAAGCATCCTGGACAAAGACTTTCAGAGGTTCACCCTGTGAAGGGAAGAGCAAGGGATGGCTAGATTGCAAGAGGTACAAGAGTACAAAGGAGATCTAGCTTAGGGAATACAGAAGGTATAGGTGGGATTATATAGTACAAGGAAAAATGAAGATGACAAAGTGGATGGAACATCATGGAACATGGTGGAGGGATGAGTAATCCACAGTAATGAGAATGAGTGAGAATGACTGCAGATGAGTAATGGTTACAAATAAGGTGAGTCAGCTTGACTGTGGATGAGTCACAATGAGTCATGGAAGAATGATGACTAAGGCAAATGAGGTAAGTGGAAGTGGGTTAAGGGTATTGAGTCATCATAGAAGAAAAGAAATGGCCTAAGCATGGGTCAAATGCAGAGACTCGGTAGTCTGTAGTAAGAACAGGCAAAGAAAGAAAAGAAGCAGTGAAATGTAACATTACCTCCCTACTATGTCCAAGCTATTAGCAAGGGACTTTCAGGAATCTCTGTATGAGGGGCCAGGGGAACCAGTGATGGTGGCATAAGCCATGTCATCCCATATGTTGTTGTCAACAACAGTATTGTTTGCAGACAGGGAATGGTGTCGGTGAGGAGGTGAAACAGGGCACATCTGAGTAGAACGTCAAGAAGAGTGACTGGATCGTGAGAAGCAGGATGATTGTGGAGAAGAGGCCAGGGAAGGAATACCAGGGGGACATCTCAAGGGGCAACTGCACTGTAGGTGACCAGGTCACCAATGAAGCCAGGTGGTGCATTGATAAAACATGCAGTTAGCACGTTGGTGACCAAGGCGGTGGGCGTGGAAGCAAGCTTCATGATAGTGAGGGTGGAAGTGAGTGAGAGGTGTTTGTCCATGGTTACCGGTCCACCGGGCTTCAGCTCAATCGAAAGTATCAATCTCTTCAGATCTCAGAGGGAACAATGATGCAGATGGCATATGGAGGGAAGGGATTTGTTTCTGACGATGAAGGTCCATGAGATATCAGTCCAGGTCCTATAAGAATTCTTCCATGCCGAGTTGATACAAGGCTATAAAGAGGGCACCTTGGAGTTTGTTCTGAATGGTGGAGAGGAGGAATCTGATGAATCCTACATAAGCCTGTGCAGTAACATGCGACACGATGGGGATAAGGCATTCAGCCTGGGGATAGACACAGTAGAGGGCATAAAGTGGTGAGCCCACATCTAAGTAGGCAGCAATAGAGATAGCAAGGCAGAAGTTAGTGATGTAGTGGTTCATCAAGTAGATGTACTCCTCATCAGGAAAGTTGTCACAAAGATGAGAGATGTAGATGGGGATGTCAACAGAGAGGATCGGTTTGGGGTGACGGATTGATGGCATAGTAGCAAGGAAAAGGGGGGGTAAGTTATCACATTTAGACTGGGTATTCCAGCTGGCCTGAGTGAGGGTAGACAACTGGTCATCCCAGGTGTTAGAAGACAGGGTATCCAAGGGTGAAGAGGGTGAGTTGGAAGAAGAAAAAGAGGAGGGTGTAGAAGAGGTAAATTTGATGGCCATAGTAAATAGGGATAAGCATGGACACCCGTGCTGTGGGGTATGGGTATGGTCACAGGTCAGCTGGGTATGGATATGGGTATCAGTTGGCTATACCCCTACCCATACCCATGGATACCCATACCCACGACCCACCATGGGTATCTATACCCATGCAGTTACCTAGTCATAGAGGGCTGTCCATTTGATCAAGAAGACCTGCATCCTTTCAGACGCTCCTTGTTTCAATGCCATGAGTTTTCTCAGGGCAATGTCTTTGTAGTTGCCTAATGAAAAACATTTTTTCAACATTTCCATCAAGTCAATGTAATCGGAGTATTGCCCTGCATGCTGATATTTGTTCATTTGATTTCAGGCCCAGCTATCTGCACCATTTTTATCTTCGGCTTTCACCGATCCAATTCTTGACAGTGTGGCCAAGCACTTTTTCTTCTTGGTTGGATATACCTCCGAGTTCATTTTGATGAAGACCCCCATTTTGACGGTCCATTCTTCATATCTATTATATGTGCCATCATAGACACCAGGGTCAGGTACCACCGAAATCTTTTTATGCACCTTTGTTTCTGTGGTGCTTGGCATCATAGCCACCATGTTTTCAGCGGCAATGGCTCAGATTTCAGCCTGTCTGGCTGTGGTATTCAACATGTTTATCACCGCATTTTGATCAGAGATTTGCTGCTGCAGCGATGTGAGCAGAGTGGCGATATCTGCGTTCGACATATTTGGTGAAGTTGGAGTTTGGAATCAAGGTAGGGGTGGTTGTTTCTATTTCAGAACACAGGTGATCATTTGGGTCGTAATCTAGGTGTTACTCAGGGGCAATGGGCGGATATTGAAGTTCTGGGGTGACCGATTCTTCCTTTATGGGAGTAGGCGAGATGAGACGAGCGAAGTTTACTATATAACAGTAATTGGTGGAAAAGGATTGGAAAGCTATTTTGACTAAGTGATACTCACGAAGAGACCAGCTGTAGTCTATCTTGGGAGATACTCATGAAAGACCGATCACCAAGATACCTAGAAGTGACTAAAAAAATACCAGAGTCATGAGCTCCAGATGTGGATTGAGGGGTAGAATTTGAGGAACCGGGAATGCCTGGCTACGGCACAGATTTAGGTCTGTAAGCATGTGAATCTTTCAGAAGAGATCGCGATTCTGTTGTTTGCATGGTATCGACTCTGCTGTGCTGACCCACTTTGCACCAAGGGATTGATCCTTATTTTTGTGCGGTCAGAAGGATCCTCTCGAATGAGGTCTACCCTGACAATGCAAACACAAGCTACGCTGGACAAGCATATAACTAGCAGTGGAGAACCAGTTGCTTTCTGGTGAGGATACCTGCTTAAGGGGTCTCATTTAACCTCACGATAATGAGAGGGGTTTTCCTTAAGTCTGGGATCTGACTATAACACAGCAATAACAATGACTAGAGGGACAGCATGATGAGGGCCTCAATGGTTTGAAGATCATGACACGTGTACTGGTGTCAGGTGAGGTAGTGAGAATAAGAGTCTGTTCTTTTGTTGGCAATGACAAAACCTATACAGGAATTGCACTAAGTCACCCACAATCAAACAATAACTCAGAGAGGGAAACTGTTTAGTCGGGAATCAACCAGAACAGACTAAGGAGTCTGGCTGGTGCTGCATTCAATATATACTACAAGACACATGTTCTACATGAGGCTACATTAGGGTAAGTGTGAGATAAGGTGTGACATATCGTGAGAGTAACTATCTACATAAGGTTAAAGTAGACCATGAGGTTGCAATGAGGAGCACAGGTTATGTGATCCATGAGGTGGACATGCGGCAAACCAGTGCGCACATGTGAACAATGAGGCAAGGCTGTGTGTCATGCGGTAACCATGTGTTTGTCTAGACTATTGTGACGTCATAGATTCTAGACCTCGATCACGTGACTCGATAAGATGACTGCAAGTGCTAATCTAATCCGATAAGATAAGATAAGATAGACGCGCGTCTAGATAAGATAACTCGAGCGCTTAAGACTTAGGTGAAAAATGAGGGTCGTAACACTTTCTCCCCTCCAACCATGCCAACGCTCGCATCCTGGCTTGAGCCTGTCCCTGAATCCAAGGATGATACTCCTCCCCCATCCAAGTGTTCCCGAAAGAACGCCATCATGCCCCCACCGGCAGACCACTGGGATGAGGAGGATCTCATCGATATATTTGGCTTGGAAGGAGGAGAAAATGACGACTGGAGCTTCGGGCCCATTATAAAGTCAGTAACTTCATTCTACCGCTCCACGAAGCACTCGCTAACAGCCACATCTGCCCTCACAGCTTGTAGTACTATATCTTTGTGTAGTAGCGTAGAGAAATGCAATATGGACATTTGCACCTGCTCTAAGTGTGCACACCATGAGAATGAAGTGAAGTGACTTTGGATACTGGACTCCAGCGCATCTATGCATTTTACTTTTGTAAGGAATGCTTTTGTGGACTATACAGAACTTAAGAAAGGCCACCAATTGCCTGTCCAAACAGCAGGTGGCGCCATTTTCGTAATTGGAATAGGGAAAGTACGCCTTCAATGGTGAACTATTGAGAACCAAGTGTGCTATCTTGAGCTGCATGATGTAGGATATATTCCTAAGTCTGGAGTTAATCTTGTCTCCATGGGACAACTTCTAGTTAGAGGTGCCAAAGTTTTCGGTGCCGCCAACAAACTAGAAATGACATTTGGAGATGGAGAACTCCTTGCTCCATTCACCACTGGATGGCTCAGGCATAACATGTACACCCTAGAAGCCGTACCGGCTGGAAAGGCTGCTTTAAGCACCATCGACTATGAAACTGTTCACCGGCGTTTGGGACACCCGTCCCAGGAAGTTGTCAAACAGGCAAAAGAGCATACTACCGGACTTCCAGACTTCACTGTCCCAGATAAAGATCCTCATACCTGTCCTGGTTGCACCAAAGGCAAGCAACCCCAACGCTCCTTCCCCCCATCTGCTGTGCGCACAAAAAACGCGTTTAAACTTGTCCATACGGACATTAAATCTTTTCCAACTGAATCGTACCGAAAGTATAAGTACATCATCATCTTTTTAGATGATTTCACCTCCATGGCTTGGTCTGTCCCTCTGCGCACCAAAAATGCTGCATTACAGGCCACCAAACACTTCCTACAAGAGGTTAAAACGCAATTCAATGCGCAGGTGAAAGGTTGGATGTCCGACTTTGGCGGCGAGTATAAATCTACCGCCTATGATAGTCTACTTAAGGGGGAGGGCATTAGGATTCACAAAAGTGCTCCTCATGTCCGTCAACAAAATGGGTGCACAGAAAGATTCATGCGCACCCTTATGGACAAAGCTGAGGCTATGCACCACTTGGCTTGCTTGCCTGATAGCTGGTGGGAGTTCGCTGTCGCTCATGTGACCCATATCTACAACCACACCCCCCTCAGTCGCCTTCAATGGCGCACACCATTCGAGGCTCTTTACCTGCAGAAGCCTAGGATCAACTACTTGCGCATTTTCGGTTGCGCCACATATGTATTCCTTCCTGCTGATGTTCAGGCTGACAAACTAGCCCCTAAGTCTGAATTGATGGTGTACCTCGGTGTGGCTCCGGGAAACGAATCGAATTTCCTGTTTATGTGATCCCCCAATAATGTCCTATTCACAGCTGCGCAGGCCTCCTTTGAGGAAGCGCAGTTCCCCCACTGTGACAAACCAAGCAGAGCGCCTCCACAGCCAATGGCTGAACCAGTCCAGCCTGCTCCTTCTCTCGATGCGCCAGTAGAGGCTGCCTCTCCTGACGATGGAATCACTCATCAAAGTCACCCTTCTCGTCCTCATACGCCTCCTGCTGCTCCGCCTTCGCCCGTCCAACCACCACCGAGCACCCCTCCCTGGAGAGCTCCTGCACCGCCTGCCATGCCACCTGTGCCGCGATGTTCCGGCCGCACCCGCCGACCCCCCATCCGCTCTGACAACGTCTATGGCAATGATTGCCACCCTGTCGATCAAACACAAGATATCGAACGCAAGGAACGTGCTGCTCGGCCGTGACCGGTGCCTGGTGGTTTTCCCGACACACCCGCTGCTGCCGCCCCCCCTTCTGAAGAAGAAGATCACATGGCGCGCCTATGTTGTGAAGGGGGATCTGGACTCGCGAACTTCTTATTATCAAAGGCATTATCAACAGTCACTAATAAACCACACCGTGAATGGACCTATAGGGACATGCAAACCCTGCCGCCCCAAGAGCAAAAGGACTGGAGAGATGCATGTCAAAAAGAACTTGACATGCTCCGAGAAAGACAAGTTTTCGAACTTGTAGATGCACCGAAAGGCCGCAAAGTCATTGCCAATCGATGGGTATTTGACGTTGAACCCAATGGCCGCAAACGTGCCCGCTTTGTAGCAAAAGGCTTCTCCCAAGTCGAAGGGATCGATTTCGACAATATATTCTCCCCTGTCGTAAGGTTTGAGACGGTGCGCTTAATGCTTGCACTGGCCTCCCTAGAGAACTGGCACATTGAAGCCCTAGATGTTCGAAGCGCCTATTTGTATGGCAAGCTCGAAGAAGAGATCTACATAAAACAACCCAAAGGTTTCACAGTCAGAGGACAAGAGCATAAAGTGCTCTGCTTAAAGCGTGCCCTCTACGGCCTTAAACAAGCCAGACTAGCCTGGTGGGAGACTCTAAACAAGTCCATGAAAGAACTCGGATTTGAACGTCTAAAGTCCGAAGCTGGCATATTCATATTCAGAATGCTGAAAGATATCAACATTGTCGCCATTATCTACGTTGACGATGCCCAATTTTGTGGCCCTGACCTCAAAGCGGTCAAAGTGGTTAAAGAAGCCTTCATGAAGCATTGGGAATGCAGAGACTTAGGTCCCGCCAAGGAATTCCTACATATGAGCATAAAACAAGATGGCAGCAAAATCTTGATTGATCAATGCGCCTACTTAGAGAAAATCCTAACACAATTTGACCTAATTAATGCTCATGTGGCTCCCACACCACTTCCACAAGGGTATCAACCTGCTACCTATGAGGGCGCAGTTGACCCTCAGATTAGGACACTCTTCCAACAAGTCATCGGTTCCTTGCTATACCTAATGCTTGGAACACGCCCAGACATCGCTTTTGCAGTAATTGCTCTTTCGAAGCATGCTGCCAGACCCTCCAAGAAACATCTAGATTGCACTTTTTATATATGCCGCTATCTACTCGGGACAAAATATTACTCCCTTGTATTCGATGGATCTTTAGGAGCGGGTCTCATCGCATATACTGATTCAGACTGGGCATCTGACTCACTATCTCGTCGCTCTCAGACTGGCTAGTTCATCAAACTAGCAGGATGTATCTTCAGCTGGCAATCACGCCAACAAATCCGTGTGGCTTATTCATCCACCGAAGCTGAATACGTTGCTCAATCTAATTGTAGCAAACAAGTAGTGTGGCTCAGGGCACTTATGGAAGAAATGGGCTATCATATGACGCCCACTCCAATCTGTGGCGACAATCAAGGTTCCATATTTATGGCAAACAATCCTGTTACAGAAAGTCGATCGAAACACATTGATATCCGATGGCATGGCATCCGTGACTTTGTCAAGGAAGGCCTCATTGAGATCTTCTTTGTGGAAGGTACCAAAAATCCTGCTGACATGTTTACCAAGAACCTTGGCATTGAGGCACTCACTAACTGCCAATGCCAGCTTGGCCTCGTTCTCTACAACAAAGCACAGTCTTAGGAGAATCATTCACTTGCTTACGCGCTCAGAGCAGCTGCTTAGCAAGGGGGAGTGTTGAATGAACAACAGTTCGTTCCACATATAGTAGTACTTACATAATCATATGTATATATATTCGAACTCCACATCTGAGTTCTAATAGCATCTTGTACTCAAACCACTATGTGCTAACCTTCAACCTTCAGTAAGAACCTTCGGTGAGTCTAGCCCTTTGTTACGCTTGGCCCGGGTAGGGACGAGCGTAGCCTCTGAGTAATGAAGGGAAGACGAGGGATGAGGATTTACCGCGTAGAGATAGCGGTCACAAGGGTCGTTCTATCGATTGTAGAGACGACTGTAACACAATCAAGTGAAGTGTTACAAGTCTAGCATCCAGTCAAGTGTAGGATGAAGACACGCAGAGGTTCACCCGGTAAGGGAAGACGAAGGGGCTAGATTGCAGGGTATGGAAGTACAGGGGAAAATAGAGGAGATCTAGCTTAGGGAATACGGACGGTATGGAAGGGTTTATATAAGTACAGGGAAATGAAGATGACTAATCAGATGGAACACCATGGAACATGGTGGAAGGAA
>JBBPMR010000678.1:566-16215 GCA_038090415.1 Rossbeevera mucosa | reverse complement strand
TCTGAGTGACAGACTGTGCATTGAATGGAAAAGGCTATAATGTTTGTTAGGGATGGATACAGTATACATCAGAAAAGATAACTTACATGAATCACTTGAGTCTTCTGGTGTGTCAAACAATGAAATCATCTTTTGTCTGACAGGTAGTACTTCGGCCAGATGGGTCCCAGTGGGTGGTGGCTTCGTTGGTGCCTTGTAACTCTCCTGCAGGCGCCGTGCAAGAGTCTTGTCTAGCTCAGAGTCTGAGTCATCAAGTACTATCTCGCCTAAGCTGTCACTTTTGTCATCGTCATCACTGGTGATGTGCTCGAGCAAGTTCATGAAGTCTTCAACCATCTGATGAGTAGTTTATATGTGTACATCTCTTTTTCCAACAATGTATGGCGTGTTTCCCTCACGAAATGACTTGATCACACCCAACCCCGTAATCTCGGGCTTCTGAAATTTCGAAATTCCGAAACCTCATTTTTTCTGCGCCGGTCTATTCGGAAAGTGATCGCTGGGCTATTCCGACTCCAATGGTATCATTTCCGTTGAGTTCCGAGTGGGCATTGAGGTGCTAAAGGCGACCGAAGATGAGAGCTTTTTTTTGCATAAATTTCCCACGTGGCCAAGTTGCCTGAAATAGACAGTAACTCACTTGTCAGATGCATTCAGGATTAGTAGTTCCTTGCTACCATGTTCGGTATCGCCCGCGCTGATAGGACCTCTGACAGGTGTAAATGAATCTCCTGAAAAACGGCATCAAGATAATTGTCTATTTGCCGCTTGGGAGAGGACTGTTGACAGGTAGATATGTGAGTGCTCCAGCGATGAAATGACGTCATTATTCCCGTCACATGAGGATTGGTTGAATGCCGATTGCCAATTGTGATACACGATAGGAATCTCCTGACGATGTCGACGAGGGAGATTTCAGATGAGTAGTTCCGAGGTCAGCTGGACTCTTCGCTTAAGAATCTACAGATGGTTGTGAATCTACGTTTGCAGGTACTTCAAGGAAAACTTCCCAAAGATCTCGAAGTTGGTAGATCAACTCCAGGATATTGGCAAAGAGTACAACGCAACGGCGGGACGAGTGGCGCTGGCATGGTTCCTTGCACAGTGCGAGAACATTGTTCCCATCCCCGGGACGAAAAAAAATGAAGGTATGCACATTGAAGTTTGTTTTTGTTTCGAGTATTGATTGGATCATGCGCGAGCAGTATCTGGAGAACTTGGCTGCTGCTTTTATTAGACTTTCACCGGAAGCAGTTCACAAAATGCGGGCAGTTGCCGAGAGTGCTGTGCTGAACGATGACCGGTGATACACCGCCGGACAAACCTTGTTTACTACAGTCAGAGTGTGGTACTTATCATTCACTGGACAAAATATCTATGTATACATGGTAAGTACGTGTCATATTCAAGTTCTGGTACATATTTATGGAGCTTCAGGCAGGGCAAAGAGCCTGGCAGGATTGTCGGGAGGTGATCCAACATTCGGCAGAGTCATCATCACTCTCGCTGGAGATTTCCGTCAATTTCCATTTCCACCAGTTTCTGGGAAACCTCTGTACATTAGATGCATCCAAAGAAAATCTAATTGGATACTCACTGCTATATGTACGAGCAAGACCATTTTTAATTGAAGACAACAGAAATTCGAATAGTGGACGCGGACACAGAAGCCTAGAACCCTTGCATCACGATGACGCGCAGCAACTGTCTCGGCAGAATGACTCTAAATCGGAGTGCACGGTGGTTGCAGTGCATCATCTTAGATGGAGCGACAGAAGGGACGATGGGGCAGGTGGAAGGGTGGACAGGACAGGCAGAGGGCAAGGGGGTGCATGCGTGTGCCGTCCTTGAGGAGGCGACGACAGGCATCGAGTCGTCACGTAGTTAGTACTAGTCTTATCGACCTCGTCCTGTCGGCGAGGGTGGGAGGGAAAGGTCCAGAGGGGAGGTCGTCATTGTGCTTTTTCACCGCTGTCATCACCCATCATCGCCGTTAGTAAGGGTGAAGGATGTAGTCGCGTTGTATTGCCACACGTTGTTGTTGTCGTGCATTGTATTTGTGGTATGTAGCATACCCCGTCCCCGTCCACGTGTGGTGCGCTGTCGTGACGGTTATCCCGTTGTCACATTGTCGTCGTGCATGGTGGTATACCATCGCGCCTCCCTGTCCCTGTCGACCTCGTTGTCGATGTTATCATCACGTTGTCACCATGTAGTCAGTGTTGTTGGCATCGTCGCCACGTCACATTCGTCATTGTTGTCATAGGAGGAGGCATGTGCTGGGGAAGGTAAGCACTAAAGTGAGTGAGCAAGCGAGAATGGCGGGAAAGTATATCGCCTCCCTCGACCTTCGTCTCGTCGTCATCGATGATGCTGTGGGAGAGGGGGTGCGCTGTAGTCAACGTTGTGTGAAGGAGCGTATATACAAAGGAGTGTGTCGTCGACGAAGTGGGTGAGGTACCGTCAAGTGTGCACTGCTCTCATAGCATTATGTAACTACTTTCCACGGCGGATTGTCCCGTGTGAGTGACCTGGGCTGGGGCCTGGGCACAGGATCGGTACAGAATGCAAATTGAAATTCCAGTACAGTAGACTTTCTCACAACGTGTCAAAAAATCTCATAACGTATACTACCAAAACTTAATAATTTTAGTTCGAAAAAAAAAGTGTATGAAATTCTAATATACGTTGTGAGAAAGTCTACCGTAGTGCTCTCCCTATTTTTTTTTGCTGATGTTGACCTGCTTGTTGAAAAGTCGTATGCCGCCGAGCGCAACTTGCGGGTGAGGCGTGACGACGCGGCAGATGTTATTCGCGATAGTGGACAAGGTACAGTAGTGCGCGAGCTACAATATATATACGAGCTAAGTTATTATGTAAGCGATGCGGATGTCGGAGCGAATGATTCTATTCTACAGCAATGCTAGGTCCGTCTTCCATTTCTATCCCTCATCAGAAGTTCTGCCTGTCAAGCTGTGGATGGGTTTACATAGTACATACTCCGCCGCTGAAATTCACACCAACGCGGGAACTCAGAGTTTCGCCGGCTGGCGCTTTGGAGCAGATTTGCTGGTAGGTGATTTTTGAACAAGTGATAAACGTCAACGACGCCGCCAGGCACTCAGAGATGAACAAGAAAATTTGGCCCTTGATGGAGCTAGGGACGAGCAGGTGATCATTTTCCTGTCGTCTCAAGTTTCTTCGTTATTACAAATGAGCTAGCACTCAGTCAGGAACATTTTGCTGATGACTATGGTCACCATATGTATCCTCTCAATTGCCGTCTACTGTCGATGTAGGTAACTTCAAGTTACCCGATTTCATGTTCTCATGACATTCTTCGTGATATCTAGTTGTGTGATTTGAGTGGTTGCGATAACACGTACAGTCCTTTCTCATGCCCCTTGTTGCGATCTCATCGAGTAAGAATTATTCTTATTTGTAATCTGGTAATCTGCAGGGCCAATTGGTTTTCTGGAGGAGCAGATGAAGGATTCGCTGTGCAATGCTGGTGCAATGTCTGAATCTTGCAACTGGCCCGTGGCGGGAAGCTGTGTCTTGGAAAACCGGAATAAGCTTTCTTGGGACTTCAGGCGGTCACTTACCGTTGTCGTGGACTGCACATAGCAACTATCAACCGATTACTTATATCCAAGTTGGATGGTTTGTATTGCTCTCCATGACCCCCTTCCCAACAAATGCTCCAACGACTACGTTTCTTTCAAGGTTTCTTTTCTTTTCACTTTCTACGTGGCATTTGTCTAATGTTTGAAAGCAGCTATTTTTCCTCTCTTACTACACCCATCTTTTTCTGTCGCGGTGGACCTCCATGGGTGTTTAGCGAACATAACAAGTTGTGCTACCACTGGCCAGGATTGCATTTCGAATATGTCAAATGTGACCGCTCTCTCCTTGCTCCGTACTAGCGAAGGTCTTATAATCACCAATGCCACTGATGTTAACATTACTGGTGTTGCAACCGCACTTTCGTACGATGGGTGCAAAACATACTGTGGGAGCCGACAAGAACCATTTAGCTGGAGTGTCTTCTCGCAGGAATTTTCTGCCTGGCTCCTCCCATATCTTGCTCTACTCTCACAGCTCCCTTTTGGCGGTCGACGCAGGACAGAAAATCTCATGTCTGCCTTTTTGACACTTGGTTCACCAACTCTGGCCGGCTACTCTCTCTATATCACTCTTCTTAACGGCAAATGGCTTAACGATCGACTTTTCTCTGGGATTGATTATCCTGGAGCTACTGTCCGCCGGTCCGTGGTGCAGGTTTTGAACAATCTTCAACAGGTCCCTTTACGCATTCATCCTAGGAGATCTGGTCGATTCGAATCTCTCATCGTTCATCCAGCAAACGACCAGTGGTGGCTCACGCTTTCAGAAGAACTGGACTACTCACATACATGGTCAATTGCATCTGCAACATCGATTGCATGGGTGGTCATTGCGTATCTTCTTACTGTTGCCGATTCCTTTTCCAGTGTGGCGAACCACATCAATTCCAATGGGCAGGGAACCGGATCGGTGTGGCTTTGGTTACTGCCGATTGTCGTTGGGTGGTTGGTTCTCTCCCCTAAATGTGATTATGATCGTGTGCACGAGGCATACGACAAGGCGAATCGACAGGTGTTCGTAGCATGCCCCCGTGACTCCGATCCTAATACAAATCCTATCCCTGTCACCACCGACTTCGGTTTAACCATCAGCCCCACCCCAGACTGGAAGATTTCAAACAGGAATGTTACTTCCCCAGACGAGTCCAGAATTCCTCCTGTTTTCAACTATGCAAGAGTGTTGCCGTGGTCCCATTCCGTTTACGTGACCTCGCTGTTCTACCGCACAGCTTGGAGAAAGTGGAATCGTCGAGAAGGTTTTGATGGTCAGACCATTCTTGATCCTGTACGCGGTGACGTTCCACCTGAGTGTCGACTTGGGAACTGTGATCAGATCGCTCGTTACTGTCACCCCAGTGATCACGAACACACTGGCGCCAACGTGGTCTGGCCCCGAGGTGTTTTTTTTAATATAGCGGTAGCATCTCTTATGTCGTTGCAGCTGCAATGGGCGACAACAGGCGCTGCTGTTCTTGTAGTCTGGTATACCCCCACTATCGTGAGTGGCTTCCTATGATGAGGTGACTCATGGACTGAGTACATGATCGCAGGGATTGGGATGTCGTTCTCTCGCCTACTTGATCTATGGAGCAGTATCTACCACAGTATGGATGCTACTGGTTGTGTCCAGCGCGCTTGGATACTATGCACACCATATGACGAATAACTTGCCTATCCCCGACTTGGAAAACACTGGATATCACACACCGTCTTCGAGGTCGAGAATCCCGGTCTCCACCACCTTCACAACTGGCGTTACACACGACAATTCTAGCGTTTCCATACCATTACAGGAAGATAATACTCTTGCCGTTAAGGAAGTCGTGGTTAACGTGGAGGAAGTCGTGGTGCCGAGCGTGAATACAACTAATGCTCGTTTTGCACAGATAATTTCCCATGTTGCGGATTGGTTGAGATGGATAGGAAAGTCGCTCGCCATTGTCAACGCGATCGGCATCATTGCAAATTCAGTATTTCAGTATGCAGGGGTCTACGATACATGTTTTTGCGACTCGAGTGTCATTGGTTGGGGCTCATTTGCATTTAACATCATTTCTCCCAATGCGAGCGACATTAGTCTGGCGACCAGCGCTTGGATTGGCGCCGTGACGCTCGCACTGGTTTCTTGTGGGTTTTTCGTCGGTACGATCTATATAATACGAGACTCTGTGCCTTCGTAGCTTGTCGATTATTGTTGTGTTCAAGTTGTAATTGTTACTTCAAGAACTCCGTTTGTAGCTCGACATGACACGGCCGATGCTTTCTTTACCGATAGAACCATCATCATAATTCATAATGGCGACCTCGTCTCGTACATCCTGTTAGTAGACACCCAGCTCGTGAAATACCCCCACCATTTACCGAAGTGTTCAGAAGATGCAGGGATCACTCTGATTCATGGAGCCGCCGATTTGAGTCTGGTGTACAGTCTACCTTTGTCATTCTTGATATTCTAATCCCCCCAAGGTGTGATTTGCGACAACTATAGTTGAACATTAACATAGATTCTTCTTGTACAGCCCGAACCCATTGCAAGTGGGAATGCGCGGTCACGTTAACTGCAGTCAGGTTCAACATTCAGGAAAATCTTTGGCTGAACCGGACCTGTCCATCAGTAACGCCACTAATATCGTACACCGACGTACAGCACAATGGTGCTTTCGAGCGATTGCACTATACTAATATCTGCGGATGGCGGGGAGCTGGAGGTACTGAAAACGACGTACATATGAAGTTGAGTTGCATAACAACGCCTTATAAGTTATATCGCTAGTTCTCATTTCCCATCGCTCGAGTCCGTAACCGAAATGAATATATATTAATTGAAATGGAGTCTTAGTCTAAGACTCACAGGTTCAAGAAGACACGAGCACATTCATATTTTCTTTTAGGCTACATGGGAATCAGGTATTGTTGTTTGGGTCCAGGATGCGCTTCGTCGTGTACTCACCTAGGATATCGGACAAGTAGTTTGCTGTGCCCGTTGGTCCCCCCCCGAGTCCGGTTAGGACCGCGTTGGACCTGGTCCGATCGGGACATTCGACAAGTTTATGTCAAGCGGGAAGGATAGGTGTGCGATTCAGATCGTCACGAAGGCGATCCTATGTTAAGCCAGCCGGGGTCAAGTACTTATAAGTGGACCAGGGACTTTCTACAGGCTGCACCCTGTACAGCTCAAGCAGTAGATATTTCCACGGCCTAAGCGTACTACTATTCGGATGAATTACTCGCACACTCAGGCTGGCACACCCGCTTAGTACAGAGCCCCACACTATGCTATGACATATTGTATTGCTTTGCGAACATAGTACGGCGATCGATGTCCTTCGAACAGTCCGTGATGGCAACTGCCCTTCGACCAGCGGTGAACAATAACAATCATGATGCATCGATGTAGTAATGGGATCACAGCCAACTTCAAGTCAGCATTCGAATTTGGACCCTTTTACTATTTCTGGTATACAAACACTGTCACCACACATACAGTGCTATACTGTACTTACCTGCACACAACACAAAATTAGGATTTCGTACACTTTTTTTTGGCCTAAAATCATTAGGTTTTGATACTATCGCATTTATTGTAGTCTTAGTGGCACGTCCCACTAGTGTCTGACATAGTACATAGCAATGGAGACAATCATAGTAGGATGCAAGGCGTCGGCCCTATCTTTGTCATGATATGTATGCCACCGGTATCGATGCATGGTGACCAGCAATCCAGTTTCCAAGGCACTAGGTATGTACCGGCTCCCTATACGGTTCAGTGCACTTCCACGTACCAACATGGCACAAAATCAAAAAACATCCATGTATTCCTTACATCTCTCCCACAGCCTCCCCCACCGCCCCCCGTCCCATTCTTTCACACGCGCCCACCCTTCGTGCGGTGCCACCTTTTCGATCCAGATCAGGATCGAGCACAGCGCAAAATCTGCGTACGTCAGTTCATTACCCATGGCAACCACCCCGTCCCCGTCCCCATCCCCTGCGTTCCGCCGGAGGATGTCAGCTAGGAACGCAAATCGTGCCTGCACTGCTGCCCACTGCCCCTCTCGCACCTGTACCCCGAGCCGTTGTGGTTGCTGCTGTGCCTCTGCAACGACTTGCATTGCGTGTTCGTCTCCATCATCGGCTTCTGTATGGCTCCCACCACTTCCACCGAAGGTGACTCCATCAACACGGAAATGATCCCGCACGCGCGGTGGCAGACGCTGGTGGCTCAGCGGCACCATTATCGGCAAGAGGGGTTGTATGAAGACTTCGGTAACGTAGTGCACGAAGAGTGTCTGGAGCGCACGCGTGCCCTCCGGCATAACCGGTCGTGCGGGGTAGGTCTGCTCCAGGTACTCCGCGATGGCACTAGCGTGCGTAAGTACGACAGGTTGTAATTTTCGTTGTGTTCCTGTGGATGAATCGGCGTAGGTGCGGCTGCTGGTGCTAGCCGCTGCATGAGAAAAAGAGTCTAGGATCGCAGGGACGGTATAGACCGGCTGGCCGTCGGGGCGGACCGAAGAAGGTGGGGCGTTGATGGCGCGGAGGGTCTGCTCTATGTCCGGGAATTCGACCCAACAAGTACGATAGGGGAGGCGTTTATAGTTCAGAATTAGCCTGAAAGGACGATATTTTGAGCGGATACCACAATATAACAAATATAGGATAACCTAATACGCCAAACATTGGGTGCCCAAGGCTGTGGAATGTTCGAGGGCACATCGTACAAGATGATCATTGGTTGAGACATGGCATGAACATGGAGTCGGGAAATTGTTATCCCACTGTCCCAGATCACTTAAGAGGCATCTTGGAAGAGAACGCGCTGCCTTGGATGGGCCGACGTGTAGATCTGGCGACTCCTAACATGCTGTGTAGATGTTCCGTCGAGGGAGAGGAAACACCGATGTTCTTGCCATGACAAGGCGCCTCATTCAACTTTGCCCGTGGTGAGTCAAATTGAATAACCGATGGCAGATACAGCTAAGCGGGGCACATATGGGTAGTGCCTCCGACCCGAGGGTCAAGAATAAAAGCTCAACCATCCATAACGACAGTATATGAAAACGTGAAATGAGACCCTGATATCGATGACTCACCAATTAAACCCTCTGGAAACCGAGAACTCGACGACACAGACTGATCAAAATCGTCGGAGGCGAGGAAGTCACATCAGTGCCGGATGCTGTATGCCTCGCTGCCGTGCTGGAGATGTTTCGTTGCCAGGATTGAATATTGAATGTCAGGATATCACAGTCCCAGAGATGGAAAATTCAAAGATGAACCTGAAATGTGGCCTGTGGCGTTGTGCACAGCCGTTGCTGTAGAGAACAATAACACAGCAGGACCGCGGCTCTGAAAAAGTCGCGATGCCATGACGTGTCTGAGATATCGCTAAGATGTACGTTCCGTGCAGACCTTACCCACGTTGTTCACTTATGGCGACTTTTGACCGCCGACCTATTGACTCACCGGGTCAACACCGGAGTTTGCCGATAAATGTCTGGGACGGGATCTTCTACAAAGCCGGTCCTAAATATCGGCGCCAACCTAGGTGACCGATTTGAGAAATTGAAGGACGATGAAAGTTCTCATGAATTTGCCCCTCATACCCAGTAAAAATTTGTCTTCGCAACGGCAGACAACAAAGTAGAAGAGCAAAACATAACCATTTGACTTGAGAGCATTGGATGTGGTACTCACGATGGAGCTCGAGAGGTCGGGACCGGAATCAATGGCAGCACCCCATATAATTGGTATGATCTGTCACACGGCGATGATCATCAAAGCTTCAACCCTGAAATAGACGAGTAAATTCACATGGAAGTTCGACCATCCAGGCATCTTCATGTCCATGTATAGACCTACAATGGCGCAGTTGAGTAGCCTTCTTAAGAGTATGTCAACGTTCGAGTAACGTATACGCACCGAAATCACCACTCAGGGGCGGTGCGGCCAGGGACGAGAGTTGGCGCAAAGACTCAGCAGGAATCTGTCGAAAATGCTAGGATTGAGTGGTAGAATGGTCAGCCGAGCAACCCGTTTCAAAAGCCGATTACCACACATTGTACAGGCTATGCAAGAATTCTCTGAAGGGTGGCATCCCTAGTTTTCCTCGCCAGTTGAGTTGGTGGAACAGTAAGACACGGATCATCATTCAAGTCCAGTAATTTTACTAGCAAAAATGCACGGATCGACTTACCAAGGCCGTCACAAACGGTGCCCGTTTCAAGTTGGACAGGCCCGGGGCTCTGGCCGCGCTCTGGGATTGAAGTGGTGCTTACGTCATCCTGTAGGGTCTCTACCGTACCAGCAGCGCGTGCGCGTGTTGGATATTTACCTCCTTTTCTTCTCTTAGATTGTCGTATTCTAATGTCGTCTCTGTTCTAATCGACCACGACATCCTCAACCTACTCCACATCCTCGCCTTTGCCATGTCTAATGATGTCCAGAAGGCAGACCAAATCGCTCACAGGTTCTATACGAAACTTTGTCTCGTCGTGAGCAATGCCAGAGCCACCACTGAGCAGAGGTCCCAGGGAAAGGTCGACAAATGGGTCCGTTTTCTTCCAATGTCTCTCTAGCTTGCACTGAACCACAAACCATCCGTAGTTCAATCTCGAGACGCCCGACCTTGACATCTTTAAGGATCATCTCAGGATATATCGAGCTGTCTCCTGCTCACCTTCACCACCTCCATTTGAACTTCAAGTTTTGTTGTCTGTTCCAGAATTGGCGAACAACCAAGTCCTTGTTTACCTTGCTCCTGATTCCTCGCGTGTTCGAATGGATCCCACCCCACGGCATATCCTGCTCGAAAATTGGACCCTCAACTTTTCACTTGCGTATGCCACTTTCCAACACAGTGTCGAGCCAGGCGATATCGCCCCTTCTACTATCTATAAGTACGGCATACCCCTCTTTCGCAGTCTATTCAGTCTTCTCCGCATTCTTCCTTCTTGGAAGCTCTTCAGGAAGCTACGACGTCGGACGAGCACTCCTTATGTCAACGGTAATCTCTCCATCCAGCTTCGGATTAAATCACTAGGAGACGGTACCTCCGATATACTCGATTTTGGTAAGTCCCACGTGTTACCATCCAAACCCTAGAATCCATGAGGTGTTCATGTCCGTCTTTTGCATGGCTAACTATAATTTCTCTTTGCATAATACATACTACATCCTCCTCGACAGACACGCCCCCCGCGCCAAACACGCTCCCGCTTCCTTACGAAATACACACGTTCCCCTCTATCCCTCATCCGATGGGTACACTCAGTCTCACCGCCAAATACCTCACCAGTCCCAGCTTCCAGCTTGATGAACTCGAATCATTGCTTTCTTCCCGGTTTTTATCGTTGGATGAGGGTCCGGACTTTACTCCAACACTTGTCAAGAACCAACAGCGCGATTCCATGTCAGCTCTACCAGGCAGTCTTCGTACTTCACTTCCAAAGTCACCCCCTTCATCCATTGCTGGTCAGTTCGTGCTACCTCCTGCCCAAGCTCACACGAATTCCTTGCCGGGTAGCCAAAGCCCTCGGAATTCACCCCTACCGCTAAGCCGAACCTCGACTAACATGGCCACTGCTGGGTCTACTTCCGCTTTATCAGTCACCTCCTCTCGTCCAGAAGGGAGCGCAGCTTGGTCAAGGGAGGATGGAACGAACTTGGGTGGTATTACTACAAGGATACGCAGAGAGAGCACCAGTACTACGGGAAGAAGTAGTCTCGTAGGCACTAGCTTGCTTGGCATACCCATAAGCCGCTAACACTTATTTTAGGATCTCCCTTCAGCCCCGGGTGCACTGCCTATTCGCAGACAGAATATCAACCCGGTTCATCCGTTCAAGTCTTCCACGCTCTCCTCGGGCTCTGGTTCAATACATTCTCCCTCTCCTTCCCTCCGCCAACCATCGCCGCTCAGCAGTGGTGTTGCTCTTCCCAGTCTTCCCGCCCGTCCTATACAAACATCACCAAATTCCTCTCGTGTGCCACCCTCTCCTATTGGTGTGAACAGGCCCTCTCCGCCATTCACACCATCAAGTCTCAGTGATAGACGCTCCCTTGCTTCCGCGGATGGCGACGACCACTCACCCCGTCTTCCCCCGCGCAAGCGCTATTCGAGTAGCTTTGGACACCGATATACAGCAACTGGAGGTGCGACAAGCGACGGGAGTCCAGTGAGTAGTATTGGTGTGGAACGTAAGGAGGGTGGTGAGCCCCCAGCAGGAAGCAGCACAGGGGCCAGCAGCAGTGGCGGTGCACCTACCTTCTTGGGTGCAACGACGGACGACGACGATATCTCGATTTTCGTGCAAGAGATTGACGCGCGGAAGCCGCTCGCATCTGCCGCTGCGAGGCAGCAGGCTCTGAATGCTTCCACCGGCGCATCTGTCAGGGTGATCCCCCTCGAACAGAGTCACAGTGCGCCGGGCCGACATGAGCTGCGCGAACCCTTCGCTTCCGGATCAGGAACCGCTCCGAGTTTGGGAACCGAGGGAGGTAGTGCGGCCTTAGGTTTGGGACTAGTCGCTGGTAAACACCTGCGACATATTTCGGAGGGAACGACCGCAAGCAAGGAGTCGAATGCGTCCTCGGCGACGATGGGACCTATGCTGACGCGAGAGGCAGAGGTGGATGAGAAATTGAGACATATGCACGGGGTGTTCCTGGCGTCACTAGAGGGTCTCGGGAGTGGGAGTAACACCAGGAGGCGGGACAGCGGGAGCGGCCGATCCGAGTCTGGGTCTTTGCGTGGCTTGGCGAAGGAAGATGGCGTTGTCTCTGTACCTGTTGCGCGACCTGGCAGTAGAGATGGGGCAGCGGATGATGGATTGGTGATGGGGCTTCCGAGCGAGCTTGAGAGGGAGAGAAGACATGGCTTGTTGAGATCCGTCAGCGCAATGGGGCCTGGTGTGAATGGTGCCGGTGAGCAGGCGACGCTGTCGGGTGACACGTATGGTGTGGGTGACTCCCCGCATTCGCCTATTGTATAGTGAGTGAATTTGTGTGTCGATGGTTTCTTTTCCTTTCTCCTCTACACTCAAACCCAAACCTTTTTGTTCTCTCCGTCACTTATATTGCTTGCGTCCCATTAACCTCGTTGTAGCACAAGAACCCTTTCCCCCTCTGCACGTACTTTTCATCTTATGTCACCTCAATCCAACTGTATGCAATGCGTCTTTGACCCTATTAACATCATCTAAACCCCCCCTTCTTCTATATCGTTATCGTCCCTGTAGTCTTTTAGTCGCCGTTTTCCCTGCTTTTTGCTAAGTAGGAGCTTAACCCTGACTCCGCGCCACGTGGATACCCCCTTCCCCTCGGGCCCTCTCTAATTCCTGCTGGCTGCTTGGTGATTAATTACAATTCTTGACTGTAGGGTTTTCTCTAGCTGGAAGATCATAAGTATATACCTGAGTCGACAAGGTGGATAGTAATTTCTAGGTAGACGTTTCATGCGTGGATCTCATAAAATACTAAGTAACACTGGCGCCGGTAGTGGATGGCTGAATTTAAATGCTCAAGATGAAAAAAGAACTCATATACCATTGACTTGGGCATTCCTGGCCCAGGCGCCATACTACGAATTGATGATATTTAATGATGTAGATAGGCTCATGCTCATTGCAATTTGTGGGTTTGAAGTAACTTGGTCATCGATCAATTACCGTATAATACGTATCTCACTCCTAATTCATGTTCTCAAATTCGGCTCGCTATATACAATGTCCGTCGCTACGCCAATCGGAAACGCTGCAATCTAAATGTTTCGGAAATCTCACCATAGTCATACATTTGTAAGCGTCATTTCGCCTGAAGAGCCTCGGAGGTAGGAGGAGCTATCCCTTTACTGCATTTGCACGTCTCGCGTTTTCACCTTCACCTTCATCCTTTTCCCCTTCGAGTGCCGCATTGAGCACAGCGTCAGGGTCACCGAGATGAATCATGTGAGATGCTCCCCGTACCGTCTTCCACTTGACATGCGGGTAGGCCTTCAGGTCTTCTTCTTTCACGCACGACCACCTGGATGGGTCTGCAATGAGCACCATCACTTGGACGTTGTCCGGCGCCACTGCCAAGTAGTGTGAAAACGACCATGGAACATCATTTTGCTGTAATGGACAAACCAACACTCGTCAGAAGACACAAAAAGGGACTGCAGCGACACCGTGAAGCAAAAAACAACCTACATCAAAAATAGCCTGTGCGACCTCCAGCCCACATAACCGCATGCTCGTGTTCGCAATCACTGCATCTTCCTTCGTCCAACGTACGTTCTCCTTCAAAAGCCCCTCTGGCGTCTGGGGATGGCTCACTGCCTTGCTGAAAAAAATTCTGCAATGGGCCCATGCCTCCGAGTTTTCCCCCCCAGCGAGTGGCCAACGATGACATCGTACGGCAGGTCACCACCTTCGCGAGACGTTAGCAGGAAGGGTCGTAATTCCTCCGCCAGTGTAGCAACGATGTACACCGAGCTACGTCTGGCGCACCCGAGTCAAAGTAGGTCAGGTGCAGTAACGAAGTAACCTGTGTGTTTAGATAGAGATAGAAGGGCATTATATACAGGAGCGCTGTGCTCAGTGACCAGTCGGCTAACGACTGTCGAAACCTGGTGGAGAACTTACCTCGAGAAGCAAATTCCTGTGCCAAGCGCTACCAGCATTGAGACGGATATGTGAGACACGGCGTGAATCAAGAGGACGCGCTTGGTCGCAATCGAGTCACCCCAAGTAGTTGCAGTGAGAACCATCTGTGAGCGAATGGGAGAAACGGAGAAGGTAAAGATTCAGCGCTTGGCGGAGATGCAGAGTCATCATGTGGCGGCTGCGCCCAGGAAGAACCGTGGCAGATGGCGCTGGTCGGCAGCCCGAAAGAGCTTAGTCCCCGGGGCCGGTTTCCTGTAGGTTATTATATGGGGACCCAGGACGAAAACATAATGCGTGCAGTAGACTTGGAAGTTTGGAGATAGACAACCAAAGATAGATAAGGTGTGAAATGGTGATACTGCCTTGATCGTTTCTGGGCAATCCAGATGGATGGGTTTTTGGGCTCGTCAAAACGTCTCAGTCCCGAGACGTGCACATATGTGTTGGGAGGGCAAGTATTTTCTCCCTCCTTGTTGGCGAACACGTCGAAAAGCGGAAGTGGGAACAATCAGTGCTGTCCAAGAACGAAAGCGAACTTTGATATGCATGCGTACCGGGTGTAGTAGCGATACCTTGCAACCTGAATGATCCACGGGGACTGCTTCAAAGATAGGTTCAGTAACTGGTAAGTAAACATGGAGCTGAGACAAAAAAAGGAATCGAGAATGTTGCGTTGGAAAACGGAACAGATAACACAAGGACGCGAAACGAGTGGGCGCGCTCTGTTTGGTGGAAGCGTTGTGTACGTGTTGTGGTTGATATACTCTCATCTCAGTCTAACGCGGGTGACCAATCGATCAGTAATAAAGGCGCCATCAACATATGAGTCAGGCGGGGCCTTCTGGCGGCGGTCAGACTCGGCACAGCGTGGTCTGACGGACGGAACACAATTATGATCTCAAAGTTTACATGGACGTCCCCTCCGAGAACTAGCATCACCTGTCGGACGAATCATAATAAGTTAGTAAGGATGCATGGTGAGTCGCGGGGATGTCCAAACGTATCATATCCGTCGCCCTTCTATATTGTATCGCGGATACAATGTGATCAGTGCCGCATAGTTACTAGTAGAAGGCCAAGGTTGCACCACGTGACACTGTAGTTTCTTTTTTTCGCACACACTACATCTTACCTACTTTTGATTCTGTCTCAAAAACGCACTAATTCATCAAAACAATAGTCTTTCTGTACGATGGTGCATTCCAACGCTTGCTTGGCTACCAGAAAAAAGGATAGGGTCCTTCAGAAAATCCGTGAGTCGTGCATTAACCATGTCCGTTTGTGCGGATATGATTGCGGTCATTATCAGCTCCTTGTGTGCCGGTCAACTGGGCCCGCTTGATGCGTTGGCAATGTGCATTGTGTAAATATTAATAA